>LR812538.1:15028496-15300996 GCA_903798195.1 Danio kyathit
TCAAACCACACCCATAACTCATAAAGAGAATAAACCAACCCTGTTAGAACCATGCGCCTCAGCACAGAGCATATTTTTTCCGTCCTTAAAATAGCAAAAGTGAATTCAGACACACCTCTAATGCTTTTGTGACATGCGCTTTAAACATAAAATATGCCTAGATCAATAAAATAGAGCCGTAAGGGTTTTCAAAAAGTTTGCTTTGACATGGTGTTCTAAAACTCAGAACAAACATTATTTTACGAAATGACATGATGGCTGTACATACATAGAGTTAAAGTCAGAATTATTCGCCCCCCTGTTTATTTTTCCCCAATTTTTGTTTAACAGAGAGAATATTTTTTTCAACACATTTCTAAAAATAATAGTTTTAATAACTCATTTCTAATAACTGATTTATTTTATCTTTGCCATGATGACAGTAAATAATATTTGACTAGATATTTTTCAAGACACTTCTATACAGCTTAAAGTGACATTTAAAGGCTTAACTAGGTTAATTAGGTTAACTAGGCAGGTTAGGGAAATTAGGCAAGTTATTGTATAATGATGTTTTGTCCTGTAGACTATCAAAAAAAATGGTGCTAACAATTTTGACCTTAAAATGGTTTTCAAAAAATTAAAAACTGCTTTTATTCTAGCCGAAATAAAACAAATAAGACTTTCTCCAGAAGAAAAAATATTATCAGACATACTGTGAAATTTCCTTGCTCTGTTAAACATAATTTGGGAAATATTTAAAAATAAAAAACTATTCAAAAGGGTGGCTAATAATTTATTTTTCTTAATTTTTTTATTTTATTGTTAAGTACAATGAATGGCCTTCTTCTGAATAGTCAACTGATGTACATCATCTGCTCTGTCTAGGGTTCCACTTGAGAAACTGCCATTCAAATGATGTTTTGCCCTTCAGAAACTAATTATTTAACTTAATGCGCAATATCTTTGAGAGCGGGCCTCGTTGGCTAATATCCTTATGTACTTCAGCGCACCTTCCTGCTTTAATTGCAACACACTCTATTGTGCTGCTGCTAACGACTAGAAACTATTAGAGTGAACTCCAGATACCAGTGCTTATCAAGGCCCAGGTCTAATTCTTGACATCAAGCTTCAAGTATGTTTCCTGAATACTTGGCCGTCAGTAAATGAATGTTGAGTCAAATTCTGTTTGGTGCATGTACAATAAATGCTTGCAGTAATAAATAAACCAAACATGTATTGTTTCATTGTCACTAACTGCAGTTGATCGGTGAGGGTCTTACATATATACATCATATAACATTCTGTTACATGCATGAAATAGTCTTAACTGATTATGTACCTTATGTTGTCTTAATATGTGTTTTTATATGTTTTACCATAGTAATTATAATACACTATGCTTAATTACCAGCCACTAAACACTAAATCTATACTGAGTATTTGTTTCAATAAATATTAATCATTATATAGTTAACCTTAAATTAAAATGCAACCACATGAATAATATTGTAAGTATTGTCCATACAGTTGCAACATTCATTCAGCAACATTCAACAGCTCATTCTGAAAACGTAGTCCTATCTACATTTTTGGAGGTCGCGAATTATGTGGCCAGAAGTACATATGGCTGCATTTCATCTTTAAAACGAATGCTATGGAACGTTATGACGGCATTCCTTTTCACGCTACCAGCTGACCGCTAACCTCTGTGTGCACGGCTTTTCCGCTGTTACCAGTTTGTCTAGTCGCTCGCCACATACGTTGGAGGATTTGAGATGCAGAGCGGAGTTGATCGTGACGACGGCGTTTGAGTCGGGTGAAGAATAGTTCCAAAAAAGCAGGTAAGACAAAAACAAAAGCCAAAAAATAAAATAAACAAGTAAATAACAGGGTGAATGTAGTAAAATCTGAAAATGTGGTAAAAACCAGTCAAGGGCTTTTCTTTTTCTTGATTGCTTTTGAAAACACTGTCAGTTGGTTTAGGAAAGGGGGTTTGTGCTGGTCAATTGGTGCTTTTGAAAACACTATCGGTTGGGTTTAGAGGAGGAGAAAGGTGGGTCAGTAGATTGGTCAGTCAGTCAGTCAGTCAGTCAGTCGACAGCACCTCTGATGGATGTACACAAGAACAGCAGGTGCAAATGGCACTCGCGAGAGAAATCTCAAAATGCGTACACAGCGGTCTCTGGTGGATTAACGAAAAAAACAAAAACTGCAATAAAACATAGCTCCTGGAATATATTTGGGGCTCTCCAGTAATGTATAAAGGGGTACGTAATCAGAATGAGCCTGGGTTGCACATTTTCATTAAAAGTTTTTTTTTTTATAATTTTAACTCTTCTTAGCCACTATAGGTATATAGTATGAACATTTCTTATATTTCTAATTTTTCATTTACGGTATATTATGATACAAAGATATTTACTGTAACATTATTTTTAGATTGTCTTTTTAATAAACAAACGAATTTGACTATGAATTACTAAGCATTATGTTTTTGTTTATCATTTATGAATGTTAATTTGCAAAACTATTTATAATTAATGATCAGAAAATATAATACATTGCAATTCATAGTCAAATTCAATTGTTTTATGATAAAGACAATCTAAAATTCTAAATCTAAAACAATCTAAAAATTGCTACTGTATGGACAAGAATAAACGTTTTGAAATAAAAATTAAATGTAAACTCAAAAAAAAAAAATTCAGTAAGGAATTTTTACTAACCTCACTACAGAAAGGGTAAATCAATTAAATAAATACTGTACCTCCACACATTGGTTCAAGCAAACTTTGTTGAGATTCTAACGTATTCTTTCAGTTGTGCATATTTATTCAAATGTAAACTCCTCTTGGCTTGGGTTCCTGTCATAGTGGCTTTTTTGGGGGGTCGAGAGTCATCCTTGATCTTTATAGTTCTTGTGGAGAGTAATCAGCGTAAAAACGGTCTGTGTTGTTATCTTGAAACTGTACATTGCTTTGTGTCCTTTATGTGCAGCTTGGGGATTGGATGGACTGCTTTGTTGTTGTTCTAAATGTGATGTTGGTGTTCTGTTTTTCCTTTTTCTTTTGATCATCTAAAATAAAAAAAAATAAAAATAAATCCACCTCAAACTACAGCCACTGATTAAATGTTTCTGTGGTAAAGTTGGGAATTTAACTCAAGCTGTTATCTATGAATATTTAGTTCTTTAGTTGTTAATATCAGTATTAATAGTTTTACGAATATCTATCAGCTTGTATGCTTCAAAACAGTGACGAAATTTAATTTAGAAGATATAAAATTGATATAAACGTAAAAAATTTGTAGTTTGACACTTCTGCCTAAATGGATCAAAGGTTTTATTCACGTCACTTCATACTTCAGTTTCTCATCAAATCATAACCAATCAAATGCTCTCTAGTATCTGACATGCCCCGCCCCCTTCAAAACGCTTCTCGTTTGCTTTTTCGGTTGATGCGGCAGAGCGGTAATAAAGCCACGGTCACACTGGACTTTACTCCCCATAGACTTCCATTCATACGCACGCGAATGCGTCAGACCGGAAACGTAGGGTCATGCGTTGAGTTTCGCAGGTTGCTGCAGTGCAAAGTTCAAGCTTGGTGAACTCTGACCTGCGAAATCGCATCACTTGACTGCGTGAGATCAATCCAGGATCAAAACATGACCTCTCTGAACTGAAATTTAAAACATGGAGCAATCTCTTGCTTTTTAAATGGCTAATCATCTTGTTTAATCCCGCCCCTTTTCACAACGCCGTACGACAGAATTTCGCAAGCTTAAACTCTAGTGTGACTTCGGCTTCAAACAAAACTTTTAAAAAGGGGAGGAGTTACACTCTGTCCCACCCTCTCTTCATGTTTTGGTTAAGATTATGTCAAA
This sequence comes from Danio kyathit, assembly GCA_903798195.1. Lineage (NCBI taxonomy): Eukaryota > Metazoa > Chordata > Actinopteri > Cypriniformes > Danionidae > Danio > Danio kyathit. The sequence goes on from LR812538.1 coordinate 15,032,361, forward strand.
CACTGAATAAAAATGCATATTTCAATAGCCCCTTTCACACAGTGATACAAAATTTTCGAACGACTTTACCGGTAAATTAAAAAAAAGTGTTTACACGGACGTTACGGAATTTTTCCGGAAAAGACCATTCACACATCCATTCCAAAATATCGGTAAATTCTGACATCATTAACCAGAAATGACCTATAAATGGCAGCACGTGTATTTGTAAACATAGAAGGGGTCCGGTGTTTGTGTTTTATGAAGAAGGGGTCCGGCGATTTCACTTTTCTTTAAAGCTTAGCATTCATGCAGCTTCTTTGTGAGACATCCAAAGGCAGAAGCGTGAACCACAGCTAAATGTTTACACGCTCGACTACATTACAAATTCCGTGGATGAATAAGTATTGTGAACAACTTCGATGAAAACATATGGAGAAACACTTTCGCATGTCAAGACGTACATAATATGTGTGTGTGCTGGCGCTCACCGGAGCACTCCTGCATTTCACGTGCACAAGCAACGAAAGCAGAGCTTGAATGTAAACAAACAGCGGTTTATCATAATCATTTTATCGATACTTTTTTACACTGTTGGCATTAAGAAGGAACATAGAAACGTTATCTGACTAACATCTAGCAACTAAATGTGTCTGGAAAAAATTTCAATGGCTTTTATTTTATAAATAGCGCAGATGTGAATGCGTCTGAATGTTCTCATTGGCTAAAGTGGTCGTCTTACTTCAGCACGTTCTAGACGTGAACACTATCTTTCCAGCAATTTTCCTTCTGTGTTCCAGCAAATTACCGGTAATGTTACAACTTCTCTTTCTGGAAAATTGCCGGAACAAATTTACTGGTATTTTCAAAAAGGGCCTGTTCACACATACACAACCTTTCAGGAAAATTGCTGGTAATTATCCGGAAAGGTCTGTATGTGTGAAAAGGGCTAATGTTGATTAACCAACTCACAAATATGCTTAAAAATATTTGTGAAGAGTTAGCTAACACATATTACTATGAGCTATTAAGCCTCCTTTCTACTGCACACAACAAAGTTCCGATCATCTCTGTATGCGGGAAAAATCGGATCCGAATTAAGCTGCCGATCCGTTGAAATATTTGAACTCCTGCTACTAGACAGTATGCGACTGGCCGACCGGATGTGATGCATTTCAGTGTTGTCCAAGCAGGTCCGTGCGCGTGAGATGAGAAATAGTAGTTTTTTTGTTATTTTTCAAAAAATAGTTTAAATAAAATTAAATAAAAAACATTTCTATTCATAAATGAGTGATAAAAAAATAGGATTTTTTAAAGTTGTCTCCACATTGTCACTGATGAGATGACGGATGTTTACTGTATGATGACCGAAATGGCCCGAAACACCCAGCAGGCACAGGACGTCAACATGATTGACGTTGAACCCTAACGTCATAGGGACTTTGCATTTTGCTTGGAAATGAAAATCGGGTTGACGTCAGAACTCAACGTCAGGCTAACATTAATGTCCAATGTCCAACCTAAAACCAATCAAATATCAACGTCTAATGATGTTACAGCTTGACGTTGTGTGAACGTTACCCCTATGACATCTATCAGACGTTGGATTTTGGTTGCCATACCCGATGAATAAATGTCAGTATTTGACGTCATATATGACGTTGGTTTAAGATGTTGGCTCGACGCTGGATTTTGGTCACTTTCTAACAAGCTATAATCAACCAAATATCAACGCCATTTAACGTCATTATTGGACATTAAAATAACATTGTCCTTAGATGCTGGCTTGACAATTGATTTTGGTCACCTGACATTACAACCTAAATCTAACCTAATATTAATGTCTCATGATGTTGTGTGTCTGCTGGGCAATAACTAAATGCACTACAGAATGTTACGTTTACACACACATGCACAAATTACATGTAAACATATCAGCTTTTGACAGCATAATACTCACTACTCACTACTCTTGAGTACTTTTAAAAGGGCTACTTTTTACTCATACTATTTACAACAGATACTTTTACTCTAATTACACTACATTTTTAGGCAAGTAATGATACTTTTACTTGAGAATCTGCAGACATTTTTTTGCTATTTCTGTGCAGAATCTTGTAAAAAATCCGCAGCTTTATGTGGAATTATATTAGGAGTATCATAACTAAAAACTTAACATATGAAATGAAAAATAATACCTTTTTAACTTGTATTTAATGTTTACAATGCAAATCCAATTATATCCACTTACTGTATTTGGTGAATAAAGCAAGTCTCTCATATAGAATATCTACTAAAATACAGAAAATATTACTGCACAAACTGTAGTGTAAATAAATCATATGAACATTATTATTAGTCGATAATATTACTAAAATTTATTTAAAAAAACTAATTAATACATTATTATACATTTACACAAGTAAATAAATAGACTCAATGATGGGCTAAACATCTCAATGATTTCATGTGGGCCTAATTACCTGCCTATTATTAAGATATTGGCTGATTATTTGTTCTTATAAAGAACATTCTGTAATCTTATTCTACAGTTCCAAGCAAATGAATAGCATAATTCTTAAATGTTTCAAGACACAAAGGCATTTTTGTTAATATAAAATACAAAAAAAAAAAAAAAAAAAAAAGAAGTTTATTACCAGGTTTTTGTACTAATCCAGATAGTATATAACTTCAAACTATTAAACATATCAATAAAAGTCACTTTTATCCTTTTTGATACCAAAAGTTATTGGAGGAAAGATCAGAAAATGGCATTTGCCAAGTTAGTTATATTATAGCCAATAGTAGCCTACACTTATATAACCATACAGTAGTCTTTCATCTTTTATAAAAAGGAGGTTTTGGCCAGCCGCATTGGAAAAATCAAGCACCTGTACAGCTAGATAAACTTTGAAACCTGTTAATGAAAACTTAATATAACTGTTATGGTCACACAAGACAAAGGAGGATAAAACTTCAAGGGCATTTAATCAAATGTAGCAACAACAATGACTTGGAGACGCAGGTGAATGGCGTTGTAGTGGGGGAGCAATCTCACACACAAAGAGTTCAATGGATAAGCTCAGTATTTTGGTTAAACACCAACATAAGAATACTCACTTCCCTTAAACAGGTGTATCTGCATTCTGCAGAAAAGGAGAACATCCACAGAGGAGCGCAGGAGAATTCAGAAGAGCAGACAAGGAGATCCATGCCTCTTTAATTCCAGCCGAAAACTAAGTCAGTGTGGTGAGTTTTTATAACGAGTGGTGATTGCGGGTGCAGGTGCGGGTGATTAGTAATCAGGTGAGGGTTCACGGTGTGGTGTGTGGTGGATGGTGAGTGAGAGCGGGGATTTGGACTGCAGGAACGAGCCGAGGGTGTGACAATAATATTCTTTTTTATATAATATTTTAAAACCTGGCCATAAATACATTATTAATATTTTATCATACATGGTCACAGACTTAGAAATCTTAACATTGTTGTTTGTCTGTCTGTTTATTGATTTATTCGTTTGTTTGGCTATTTATTTATTTGTTCATTCTTTTGTTTATTTATTTATTTATTGACTTATTTATTTATTGTTGGCGTGTTTATTGATATGTCTGTCAGTCTGTTTGATTTATTAATTTGTTCACTTATTTATCAATTTATTTATTTATTTGTTTGATTGTTTTTTTGGTTAATTTATTTGTCTGTCAGTTCATTTATTAATTTATGTGTTTGGCTATTTATTTATTTGTTTGTTTGTTTATATTTTTGGCTGTCTGTTTTTATATTTTTAGTTAGCTTTTATTTATTTATTTGTTTGTTTGTTTATTTATTTGTTTATACTTTTGCCTGTCTGTTTTGTTTATTTTTAGTTTGCTTTTATTTATTTATTTATTTGTTTGTTTGTTTGTTTGTTTGTTTGTTTGTTCATTCATTCATTCATTCATTCATTCATTCATTCATTCATTCATTCATTCATTCCTTTTCTTTTCGGCTTAGTCCCTTTATTAATCAGGGGTCGCCACAGTGGAATGAACCGTCAGCTTATCCAGCATATGTTTTACTCAGTGGATGGCCTTCCAGCCGCAACCCAACACTGGGAAACACCTATACACTCTTTCACACACATACAGTACGGCCATTTTAGCCTATTGAATTCACCTATAGCACTTGCCTTTGGACTGTGGGGGAAACCGGAGGGCTTGAAGCAGCGAAGATCGCCTTCTTGCTGTGAGGCAATCGTGCTACCCACTGCGCCATGGTGACGCCCTAATTATTATTTTATTTATTCATATATATTTTTAATTATTATTTTAAAATTTTAGCACATGCCCATACTCTCATTATGTAAAATTTCAGAATTCCAGGTTCTTGCCTTCGATGAAAACGTTTAAATCTCATTACAGTTAACAGGTCTTTGATCATTCACCTGACTGTATGTGGCTTTACAGTCAGAGCTGCTGAAATATAAAGAGAACTCTCCGCAAAACCTGAAAGGACACAGTAACCCAGCCTGAGCTAATGCCCAGTGGCAGAGACAATCAATTCGGCTGTTGTTAAAATGTCCCAGCAATGTCAATCAGCTCGACTTCCCTCCGGCAAAACAGCAGTTTAAAGTCAAAGAGATGCACCTTTCTACCGACGCATTCATTTCCAGACATGTCACTCAAGTTTGTGAAAACAACAAAGGTATGTACAGGATCACGACACTGCGAAGACGAATAATCCATAATCAGAAGCATAATGACGCTGTGTATCTGAGTGTGATTCATCTCTTGTTTTATTCTGCATTCTATGATACATCCTCCTGTGTATTTGCAAGCGTGGGTGTGTGTGTCTGTGACAGAAAGAATAGAGAACAAGTGAATTTAAAGCCATTTCAAAGATATTTGTCTGAAGTGAGTGACACATATATAAAGCAAACTGCATGCTTTGCAAAGTTAGTACTGCATGCAGTGTTGTTACTTCAAAAAGTAATGAATTACTAATTAAATCATTTAAAATTGTATTTAAATTACTTTTCTACACTGTTCAACTGTCGCAATTTTACAGTTATTTACTGCAAAAACAGACAGTAAAATACTACATACATTATTTACAGTTCACTACTGTAATATGCACTGCATTGTGGTGATTTTAAAACTTTTACAGTAACTTACTGCTTATTAGAAATTTACGGTATTCTACTGAAATAAAAGTAAACAAGTACTAATAAAATTAAAAAATAATTGTTGATGACAAAAATGAGACAAAAATAAATAATTTATCTAAATTTTATTAATTCATTATTTATTTAAAATAAAATAATAAAAATAATAAAAAATAGAAAAAATATTAATATGCCACAAAATGTATTTAAAAAAGATTAATGAATGAAAATGACCTATGTAGACCATTTAAAATGGATATCATAACAATGAATAAAATACTGTTGTACGTGATTTCGTCACTTGTTTGGAATTTATTAAAATTAATAGTAAATATTCAAAATGACTTGTACTGCTAGTGTAAAATGTAAATAAATTACAGTAAAGTACTGTAAAATATGTCATACTCTAAAATTAAAATATGGTAAAGGGCATTTTACCATAAAAAGAACTTGAGTTAGAAATTAAAATTGTATTTAAATGACTTTTCTACAGTGTTAGACTTTGCTACAATTTTACAGTTATTTACTGCAAAAACGCCCAGTAAAAAACACATACATTAACATTTGAATATGGTAAAGGGCATTTTACCATTAAAAAAAAAAAAAACTTGTAGTAAGGCTATTTTACTGTAAAATTAAATTCTGGTATGGCCTTGCTACTATAAAACACATTTACAGGTAAGTTACTGTAAAGGGGCAGTTGCGGTAAATTGCTGGCAACATTGTTGACAGGATGTTACCACAAAATACAATAAAATGTAAAACAGTGTAATTACTTTGTCTGAAAAGCACTTTAATTACTTGACTCAATACAACAAATCCGTATAAAATCAAGTGGATTTACAGTAGAACTGAAACTCTTATTTATTTAAATTAGTGTTAAACTGAATCTTTTAGTTTAGTTTAGTTTAAAAATGAACACTTTAAATTTTAAATAACATACTATTCACTGTTAATGACTTTTGTAAACTACACAGTATTTAACTGTAATATGAATTGTATTTTGCTGTAGGACAGTTATGCGGTATGTTACTGTATTGTAAAGTTGCATTATGAAAATGACTGTATATTTTACAGTAAAAATATACAATACTCTAAACATGTAAAACACAAGATAAATGGTGCTATAAATGTGGTATATTTGCAGTAATTGAGTTACAGTAAGTTACTGGTGAACTGCTGCCAGTAAGTTACTGTAGATTCTACAGGAAATCGTTAACAGTGTGTATCAAAACTCAAAACATTTCAAAGTAGACAACATATTTCATACATTTTCTAAAACATTTCATTGTTTCATAGGAACTTTGGATAAATCTACCCTTCTTTAATTGAAAAATTGAATTATTACACAAAATATCTGAATAACAAAAATACATATTCAATTAATGTGGTTCTCTTAATGTATACCTTACACTTAAACATTTATTCTTGCTTGTTCAAACCACATATGTAAAATGAGCTAAAACACAGCTTTTTAAGGGACAACTTAATTGGTTTTTGTTTAATTTGTAATAAATAATTAAGTTAACCTAATCGATTTGTGTTGGGACAACATGAAGGAATTGTGTGGAACCCAGCATTTTTTATAGTGTCAATTCAGTGTCAATTCTTTTTTTTTTCTTAAGCATACTGTATGTAATCATCTAGATAAATATACTGTATATCTTGTTTGGTTGAAAAATAGAATTACTCTGCAGAATATATTTGTATGACAAAAATTATAATTACTCTGCTTCTCTGAATATATTTATACAAAACTGTTGTATTCATGTACAGTTACATAAATACATATTATAAGTACACAAGTATATTATAAGTAACTGTGATTAGATGTCCTAAAAATTAAAATTAATCCCATGCTTTAATTTTTTAGCATGTTTGTGGTGATTACAGTAACTAGTTACACTCAACACTGACTGCATGATAGGTTTACATTTAGTTCTAATCCCAATGCTTTTTAAATGACATATTTTAGACATATTTCACAAGCTGTGAGGTCATTCATTCATTCATTGATTTTCCTTCGACTTATTCTCTATTTCAGAGGTTGCCACTATGATCCGCCAACTATTCCAGCATATGTTCTACGCAATGGATGCCCAGCAACAATCCAGTGTTGGGTAACACCCCAAACACTCTCGTTAACACACACTCATACACTACGAACATATTAGTTATTCAATTCACCTATAGCGCATGTCTTGTGAGGGAAACTGGAGCACCTGGAGGAACAGAGGGAGAACATGCAAATTTCACATAGAAATGCCAACTGACCCAGCCGAAACTAGAAACAGCAACCTTCTTGCTGTGAGGCGAGCTACTGTGAGACCCCGAGATCATTTCATTTTGCATAAAAAAAGTGTATTTGGTAATTGTAAATTCAGTAATTGTTGGTCAAATTTTATTACATAAATATTTATATGTATTTGTATTTTCATATACACGTTTTTCAACGTCAGGGGTTTATAATTCATTAATGTTTTTAAGAGACGTTTATGCTCATGTTTTTTCAATAAAATGTGATAAAACAGTAATTTTGTGAAGTATTATTACTATTATTAATGTTTTCTTTTCGAATGTGCTTTAAATTGTAATTTTTTACAGCAACAGCCAACCTTATTATGCATCATAAATCATTTTAATATGCTGCTCAAGAAACATTTCTTAATATCCAGCCTGATCTCACGCGGAAACGGAACGATTTTACGTTTTGTCAGTTTAGTGGCTAATTTGCACGAATTCGTTCAGTCAGAGTTCAGTCGTACAAAATCGTATGATTTTAAAAAGGAGGTGTGGCACCCAACCCCGCCCCTAAACCCAACCATTAAGCCGCAGTCACACTAGAGTTTGAGCTTGCGAAATTCTGTCGAACGGCGCTGCGAAAAGGGGCGGGAGTAAACAAGATGATTAGATATTAAAAAAAGCGAGCGATTGCTCCATGTTTAAAAATTTGTGTTCAGAGAGGTCATGTTTTGATCCTAGATTGGTCTCACGCAGTCAAGTGATGCGATTTCGCAGGTCAGAGTTCACCAAGCTTGAACTTTGCACCGCAGCAAACTGCGAAACTCCGACGCATGACCCTGCGTTTCCGGTCTGACGCATTCGCGTGCGTATGAATGGAAGTCTATGGAGGGAAAAGTCCAGTGTGACCGCGGCTTCATTGAGGGATAAGCAAATCATACTAAATTGTATGAACAAGATCGCACAAATTCATAGGAATTAGCCACTAAATCAAAAAGTTACGAATATCCGTGAGATTGTGTTGTAATATCAGAGTTCAAAATGGCTTAATATTTCTACAAACTATATAAAAACTTAATTATAATTAAAAACTTAATAAATTGTCTCTAAAACAATCACATATTGTGTTTGTGTATGCACTGTAACAAGTGATTAGCTGACTTGACAGAGTAAACCCATTGATATTAAAGTTATTATTTGATTTTACTTTAAAAAAGGGAGTAAACCCACCACTTTAAAAGGGATAAGTAAATTAATTACACTGTAAAAAGCGATTAGTTGACTGTACTTAAAAAAAGAGAATAAACTTGTTGCCTGATAATTATTAAGTAAACAAACTATGTGCATAATTTGAAAAGTGAAGTCAATTTACTGACTATTTTTTTAAAGTAAAATCAACTTGTTGCTTTTAAGACAATAGCTTTACTCACTTTTTAAGGTAAAGTAACTAATCGCTTTTTTTCAGTGTATAAAAGTTACGTCAACTTAACAGTTCCAAGTTACAATGGATTTACCCACTTTTAATTTAAAGTTAACTTGTTTACACACATTTGTTAAACCATAAAGAGTCACACCTTATTTTGATGGTCCATTTGTTGAATTTAAGTTACATTGCATATACATGCCAACTAATTCTCATTAGATTATAAGTAGACTGTTAGGTTGGGGTTAGGGTTAGTGTAAGTTGACATGTACTTGCAAAGTTTCTTATAGCCAGTAAAATGTCTGTTTAGCAGCAGTATCAACAGATATTAAGCTACAGTCTACTAATACTCAAATGGACTATCAAAATAAAGTGTTACCACATAAAGTAATCAATTGCTTTACACTGTGCTCTGCATGGTTGCTGAAAGCTTTCTGAAAGTGGATGCTTTAAAAACCTTCTTATGTAAGGTGACTTCCTCCAAACTGTTGTGTTTGACACATCTGTTCAATTTGTGGATGACTATGAAATGCTCATGGGAAAGTTTTTTGATGACCGAAGATGCAATGATTAATCAGGGTAAAAGGTCAAATGCCACCATGCAGGTTTGGTTTGGGCTGAACTACATTAGCAGTCACCACACCTTCTGTAAGCTGATTTTTGATGGAAATAAACCTTTGACTCTGACTCTTGAATGTAAAAAAAAAAAAATTCACACCCTTATTTAGCAGCTGATTTTAAGTGCTGTTTTCGCCACCTCAGAGATAAAAAAAGATACGTTCTTTGTTACGTGCTTTCAGCGAAATCTCCACACCCAAGTTTCTTTGCATGTGTAAACTGACCACAACACCCAAAACCACAAGGCAAGAATCAACTTCGATTAATTACAGCGGCCAACATCAGTTAAATACCAGAGGAGTGACATGTCAGGTAATAATTAGGTCCATGGGAAGATGCTTCAGGTATACTGTATTGTTGTGACAGAGCCTTGACATTAAAAACGCAGGAATGTTCACTGAGCTTGCTTGATTTACAGTGTTTGTTGACCTGCCAACTGCCTGCTATGCATGTTGGGACGGATTGTTTTGAAGGACTTGAGATTACAAAACCTACTGAGCTATTTTGCTATCTACTGACTGGAATTGAATCTTGTAAGTGACCTATTTAGGAGGCTTTATGCAAAGCATAGGCTGTAAATATGAAGTTGGTCAAAGTTTCTCTTCTTTTTTCCGCTGCAAAAGTGAAGCCAAAATATCCCAGGTATGGCAGTTGTCATTTTGCGTCAATGAGGTCATTTGAAGCCAGAATCTGTGGATTGTTTACATTAAAGAGGGCAGGGAAGTAGCTGGGTTTGTCACTTTTTGGGATCCCCCAACAAACCCAAAAGTGTCCTGTTTAGAATCAGCTGTTCATTTAATGTGAAGCCAACAAGTGAACCCAAAAGCGAAGTCAAAATATCATAGGTATGGCAGTTGTCATTTTGCATAAAGATGTAATTTGAAGACAGAATTTGCGGATGGTGTTTGTTTACATTGGACAAGGCAAGGAAGTAGCTGGGTTTGTCACTTTTTGGGATCCCCCAACAAACCCTGAAGCGTCTTGTTTTTAAATCAGCTGTTCATTTCATGTAAAGCCAAAAAGTAAACCCAAAAGTGAAGCCAAAATATCCCAGGTATGGCAGTTGTCATTTTGTGTTAATGATGTCATTTGAAGCCAGAATCTGCTGATGGTGTTTGTTTACATTGGAGAGGTCAGGGAAGTAGCTGAGTTTGTCACTTTTTGGATTCCCCAACTAACCCAGATGAGTCCTGCTTTTGAATCAGCTGTACATTTAATGTTAAGTCAAAAAGTGAAGCCAAAAGTGAAGCCAAAATATCCCAGCGTTGGCAGTTGTCATTTTGCGTGAATGATGTAATTTAAAGCCAGAATCTGTGGATGGTGTTTGTTTACATTAAAAGGTGCAAGAAAGTATCTGGGTTTGTCACTTTTTGGGATCCCTCAACAAACCCAGAAGCGTCCTGCTTTTGAATCAGCTGATCATTTAATGTGAAGCCAAAAAGTGAAGCCAAAATGTCCCAGGTGTGGCAGTTGTCATTTTTCATAAATGACGTAATTTGAAGACAGAATTTGCGGAAGGTGTTTGTTTACATTGGACAAGGCAAGGAAGTAGCTGGGTTTGTCACTTTTTGGGATCCCCCAACAAACCCTGAAGCATCTTGTTTTTAAATCAGCTGTTCATTTCAAGTAAAGCCAAAAAGTAAACCCAAAAGTAAAGCCAAAATATCCCAGGTATGGCAGTTGTCATTTTGTGTTAATGATGTCATTTGAAGCCAGAATCTGCTGATGGTGTTTGTTTACATTGGAGAGGGCAGGGAAGTAGCTGAGTTTGTCACTTTTTGGATTCCCCAACAAACCCAGATGTGTCCTGCTTTTGAATCAGCTGTTCATTTAATGTAAAGCCAAAAAGTGAACCCAAAAGTGAAGCCAAAATATCCCAGGTATGGCAGTTGTCATTTTGCGTCAATTACAGTATGTCATTTATAGCTAGAATCTGTGGATGGTGTTTGTTTACATTAGAGAGGGCAGGGAAGTAGATGGGTTTGTCACTTTTCGGGATCCCACAACAAACCCAGAAGAATCTTGTTTTTGAATCAGCTGTTTATTTATTGTGAAGCCAAAAAGTGAACCCAAAAGTGAAGCCAAAATATCACAGGTATGGTAGTTGTCATTTTGTGTTAATGATGTCATTTGAAGCCAGATTCTGCTGATGGTGTTTGTTTACATTGGAGAGGGCAGGAAGTAGCTGGGTTTGTCGAGTTTTGGGATCCCCAAACAAACCCAGAAATGTCCTGCTTTTGAATCAGCTGCCCATTTAATGTGAAGCCAAAAAGTGAACCCAAAAGTGAAGCCAACATGTCCCAGGTGTGGCAGTTGTCATTTTTCATAATGATGTAATTTGAAGCCAGAATTTGCGGATGGTGTTTGTTTACATTGGACAAGGCAAGGAAGTAGCTGGGTTTGTCACTTTTTGGGATCCCCCAACAAACCCAGAAATGTCTTGTTTTTAAATTACATGTAGCTCTTCATTTAATGTGAAGCCAAAAAGTGAACCCAAAAGTGAAGTCAAAATAACCCAGGTATGGCAGTTGTCATTTTGCATCAATTATGTAAACCAGAATCTGTGGATAGTGTTTGTTTAAATTGAAAAGGGCAAGGAAGTAGCTGAGTTTGTCACTTTTCGGGATCCCACAACAAACCCAGAAGAGTCCTGCTTTTGAATCAGCTGATCATTTAATGTGAAGCCAAAAAGTGAACCCAAAAGTGAAGCCAAAATATCCCAGGTATGGCAGTTGTCATTTTGCGTCAATGATGTCATTTGAAGCCAGAATCTGCTGATGGTGTTTGCTTACATTGAAGAAGGCAGGGAGTAGCTGAGTTTGTAACTTTTTGGGATCCCTCAACAAACCCAAAAGTGTCCTGTTTTTGAGTCAGCTGTTCATTTAATGTTAACTGTGCAATTTGTCTGATTATTAGTCCTAAAAATATACTAAGAAAGAAAAAAAATCAAATGATCAGGACTTTAAAATAAACAAAAACTTTAACCCTAACCTCTCAAATTTCCAACAACACCACTGTGACTGATATGAACAGGAAGTAGCCAGGTTTGTTCATTTTTGGAATCCCCTGACACATTTTCATTGTGGTTTGCACTAATCGCAGAGCATTTCTTTATTTGCATGTGCTGGGACGGATTGTTTGACTGACTTGAGATTACAAAACCCACTGAGCTATGTTGCTATCTACTGACTGGAATTGAATCTTGTAAGTGACCTATTTAGGATGCTTTAACACAGCATAGTCTGTAAACATGAAGTTGGTCATTGTTCCACTTCTTCATTCCTCTGCAAAAGTAAAGCCAAAGTATCCCAAGTATGGCAGTTGTCGTTTTGCGTCGATGAGGTCATTTGAAGCCGTAATCTGTGCATGGTGTTTGTTTACATTGGAGAGGGCAGGGACGTAGCTGGGTTTGTCACTTTTTTGGATGCCTAAAGAAACCCAGAATAGTGCTTCTTTTGAATCAGCTGTTTATTTAATGTGAACTGTGCAATTTGTCAGATTATTCCAATAGTATTTGGATGCAGACTTGGATTTGCAAGCTGAGACTGCATATCTCAGACTTTTAATGTCAGACACAATGCACTCAATGGAGCTAGTGACGTAACTGTGAAGGGTAGGGTTAGGGATGGGGTTAGGTGTAGGCATTAAAAAGCATTGCATGCAGCTCACCTTACAACTGCACCAAGCTTGCATCTAGGCCCTATCGATTATTCATTCCTTCTTTCATTTTTCTTCAGCTAAGTTCCTTATTTATCAGGGGTCGTCACAGCGTAATGTTTTACGCAACGGATGCCCTTCCACCTGGTCAGATTAGTAGTCCTAAAAATATACAAACAACAACACCATATGATCAGGACTTTAAAATAAACAAACAACTCACGTCTCAGATATCTGACAACACCACTGTAACTGATGCCAATCGGAAGTAGCCAGGTTTGTCACTTTTTGGGGTCCCCAGACCTATTTCTATTGCAGTCTGCACTATTTGCAGAGCATTTCAGTATTTGCTTGTGTTAAGAAAATTTGCGTGCACAATTAGTTAATGTTATTAATATATTTTCACAAGCTTTCACAAATTGCAGCACATTTGACCTCTCTTTAAGTAAACACTCAAAAATAAATAAATAAATAAATAGAAAAAAAAAATACAATATATATATATATATATATATATATATATATATATATATATATATATATATATATATATATATATATATATATAAATTATTATAAATATACATATTCAGATGTAAACACAAACATTAAATACTGCTATCAGAGCAAAACATAAAACACTCTCACACTCGAAAAAATAATTTTCCTTATTCTACTGATTGAAATGAGGCGAAAGAACACAATTCTTGTTGAAAAAAAAAAAAAAATTATATATATATATATATATATATATATATATATATATATATATATATATATATATATATATATATATATATATATATATATATAATAAATATATTGAATATTTAAGTGTGCAATTTATCAGATGATTAGGGCTAAAGATATACAAACAAGGAAATGTATGATCAGGACATTGTCCATTGTGGTTTGCACTATTTGCAGAGCATTTCTGTATTTGCATGTGTTTTGCATGAGAATTTGCATGCACTTGTGTTAATTAGTTAATGTTTTTTAATACATTGCATCCTGAAAGTATTCATAGCGCATCACTTTTTACACATTTTTTTATGTTACAGCCTTATTCCAAAATAGATTAAATTCATTTATTTCCTCAAAATTTTACACACAATACCCCATAATGACAATGTGAAAAAAGATTTTTTGAAATTGTTGCAAATTTATTAAAAATAAAAAACCTGAAAAATCACATGTACAGAAGTATTCACAGCCTTTGCCATGAAGCTCTAAAATTGAGCTCAAAATTATGTTTCAAAACAATTCTTGTTTTTTTTTTGCTTTTTTTGAGGGCGAGGGGGTGGCAACTTAATTGTTTTATGTTCAACCCTTTTAAATTTGTAAATACTAATAAGCTAACTTAATTCCTTCATGTTGTCTCAACACAAATGGATTGCATGGAACCCATGATTTATTTTTTACAGTGCATTCATTATGTACGTTTTTATTTTGTAAACACAGAACATCTTTGTCTAACTTTTTACTTCTGGATATTGTATATAAACATAAAAAAAAAAACATTAAATCTGCACACATTTGTGGGGATTACTGTAAGACTCTGCTCTATCAGCCCTATGATGAAATCCGATGAATGGTCGAAGGCTAAATGTGTGTAAGCCTTTTTAGCACTTCTGAAAAGAATTGTGTTATTTATTAGAATTTATTTATATTTGTTTTTAACTCTGAATTCAATCTGACTCCAATTTTAAGTGACCAACAAATTTAGACTGTATTTGTAATTAGGAATGAGTCACATTTGTTGTTCGTGAATCAATTTAGAGTTTTGATTGATATCTGATCCCATACTCTTCCGTTATATATTAATTAGGGACGCAATGCCGCACAGAGTTTTTATGCCCCGGGGTTTACGTGTTTCTCACGGACAGGATCTCGACATTCTGAATTTAGTCAGAGGATCCAGGGTTAACTAATACCCAATTAGTCCAGTTGCATCCTGCTTACTTGTACTAAAAGTGCAGTTAATTTAGTCATTTCTATACAATCGCTAAATCAGTGCTAACCAGAAATCGAATAGTCTCCGAGCTGAAGTTCCGACTGCTTCAAACAGTCTTGTGCAATTTGTTTGGATATCATATACAAAGATTAAGGTAGCACCAGCCTCTACATAAATTTCAGGAGAATCTAGAATGAATCAAAACTTAACACTTTATTTTCCAGATAAAAGTGTATCATGCCAATTATAGAATCAATTAATAAAAGCCAATTCAGAAGTAAATGCACAACATCATTTACTCAAATTATACATAGCGTTGAACTTGAGAGCGCTTCACTACAGGCCAATCTGGATGCAGACTTGTGACACCGAGACATTTTGTCCTTCTTTTTACATACCCTATGAGAGCAATGAATGGTTCTTTTGTTAAATTTAACCAATGACTTAAATATTTACTTACCTGTTGGGATTTAATCAAAATTGATCAAAGATAGTGAACAAAACCTTGTTACCAGTGTAGTGGCCTGGACAATCTAATACGTCCAGTACTTTAAGAATTAGCTCAGAAGTTCAAATTAATTCACATGAATTTTTGGGGGTTAAATTTGAATCAGAAGATTTGAACGACTGGCTCACAGTTAGAAATAGGTTAACACTTACACTTACATCATCTATTGGTCCACCCTAATAGAAACAAGCAGCATAACTTTATCTTTAGTAAATCTATGTTATATTATTACATGGCCAACCATAATAATATAAAACAGGATTTCACTATTTACACAAGCAAGGTAGCAAGACCATATAGCTGAGGCAGTAACTTAGAAACACATAAAACACCGACAAGGATCTTAAAATGAAACACAAGTTTATTAAGCTACACACACAGTAAACTACTCTACGTAAAACAGACAAACATACAGATACACACACAAACAGTTCTGGAATGAATGACTGAGGATGAACAACTAAGGATCCCAAATGTCTCGCACTTGCTAAGTTCTTAGCATTGCAACCTGAGAAAACCACCAAGCAGAGAGTCTGACTAAAGTTTACTGCTTAAACTTAATTAACACCAGCTTCAGCAAGGAATGAAAAGTTGGTTTGTGTTTACTTGCGTTTTGATGACCAGTCTCACTCGTCAGCTGGTTGAGGGAAACCCCAGCGTGCAGCGTGTTGACGTGGTTGGGATGTCCTTCGTTGGAGAAGTGTTTTCCTTTGTCTTGTGAATCGTGGAACACTTTGTCCCAGTTAAGGAGAGTTTGACGTCAGCATGCGGGAAGTTTGCTGAATGGGGATTCCTCCTGTAACTGCTCCTCGGCAGAATTACGAGACTTAGGAAGTCAGAGTTCAGAGAAATTCAATGACTGACCCTACTGCTGAATAAGATGGTGTCTGAGTGTTAAAGGGAAAGCAGTTATACAAGCAGAACAGGATCAGACTGAGTTCATGCCAGTCGCGAACGTACACAGAAGTAGCTTGGGCTCCTGTGAACTGGGTCTCGTTGCCGTAGTAATGTGACGGCGGACAGACGCAGGCTTTATCGGGTGATTCTTCCAAGAGCGATGTCTGGCAGGCGTGTTGTAAAGCCGGGAAGCGTGTAACGCAAAGTTAGCGCATAAAAACGCTTTGTGAAGCCAAAGCGAAAGCCATAAAACTTCACGTATTTAGAGTTATATAGTGGGCAGAATTTAGCCCAGCCCCCTTTGTGATTGTCCAATGGCCGTGTCTTCTGAGCAAGACCATATATATCTTTTTTCCTGGATGTCTACTCCCAAGGAGGGGAGATCTGTGGTCACGCGTTGGAAGTAATACTTTACTAATGTTATCGAAAATTCAATGAAGCCTTGTAATTAACTACTATTTGCAGATACAGTTTTATCATTTAAACCAATCTTTTCTGAAGCTCCAGTTTGACACCAAACATCACAGACTTTATCAAATACTGTTAGTTACACGCAATATGCTACAACGTTTCATTTACATGCAACACTACAGTGAATACACTTGCTTACAAACATAGTAAAACATACACAACTATTAGCAAGAAACATTAAAGCAAATACACACTTTTAAACGTGAAATGTCCGAAAATCGCACGGGTCTTTTGTGCGGAGACAATAACTGTGCTATTTTCTCCAGACAGGAAGAAAATAGCCACAAGGTTCCAACACCAATCACACCTATGTATAAACTTGCCGGCAACTAGCTCTCTGCAACTCTCACATGGTCGCCCACTAAAGCAAAGCTAGTTTGCTGCCGGAAGTGGTGATAGTGAGGCCAGCAGGGGGCGCTCAACCTGTGGTCTGTGTGTCCTAACGCCCCAGTATAGTGAAGGGGACTCTATACTGCTCAGTGAGCGCCATCTGTCGGATGAGTTGTTAAACGGAGGTCTCTCTGTGGTCGTTAAAATTCCCAGGATGTCCTTCGAAAGAGTAGGAGTTTACCCATCAAAGTCTCCTAACCGTCCCCATATCATTAATTAGTTTCATCACTCTCCACCAATCAGCTGGTGTGTGGTGTGCGGTCTGAGTTTTTGTTGTTTTATTACAGGGAAAATTTACCAAATTACCAAATTACCATGATGAACAAAACAAAAATCTGAAATTCCTATGAGGTTTTTGTCAACCGGACCAGGGCGATCTTCTGGAACGTCTTACTTACAGAAATACCTCATCAAAGCAGCATTTTGAAGGACATATATTTATACTCATCCCACTGATCATCTTGAAAGGACGTGTTTAGGCACACATCACTACGTAGGCAGCTCAGTAGGTTTCCAATTTCCATAATACTTTTTTCATTCCTTCCTTTTTGAGTGTTGCGATTATTTCCCAGGAACCCGATTTCCTGTTTGTCTAAACAATATTCCACACCTCTCATCTCACATCCCTATCAGATGTCATTGTGTGCAGACTTGTGACTTGTGTGAGAACGATCTGTTAAAGTCCTGCGGTGAGTCAGAATGTCAACATGTTTTTTTTTCCCTCCCCCCACCACCTCCGTTTAGACCAGATTAACTTGTCAAACGACTGGTCCTCTGCGCCAGACTGGTCTTCTGAACGGATCTTAGCGTCTGATCCTTCATGGGCCAATGGCAGAGGCTTAAAAAAAGTACAGGCTTGATCAGAAGGGGACTGCGGATTTAGCATCGGTTTACCTGGATATGGATTAGCGCCATCAGGTGTGTAGTCGCACAAGCTTGAACCGTCGACTTTCAGAGACACACATAGTCTTGGTTGTTTTTCAAGACCTATCAAGAGTCAGACATGTGTTTGTATGCATTGAGAGATGTATGCCTGTTAGGACATTACAAAAAAAGACACAGGGATTAAAGTGCAACACTCGTTCCCACTTGTCATACCTGCTCCTGTTTTTTTTTTGTGCTCTGCTTTAATTGGTAATTATTTTTCAGGGTTAATGCCTTCATTCAGACTGTCAGTGTGTCGTCAGTAGCAAAGGATTAGGAGCCCCGGGGAGACGAGCAGGGGAGATGAGACACTGGCAACGGGAGGACAGCTCGTTTTTACACAGGCAGAGAGGGAGGACAGCTCATCTTTGATCCGGCAGGGGCTTTCGCAGGCCAGAGGGGTGACAGCTGCATTTTCTTTAGCCCACATTTGAATTTGAATTCTATCTTATGATGCAGCTATGTGCCGGCTTGGCAGGGCAGTGGGGTAATCTGCTCCATACAAACGCCCGGGCTTTCTTCCTGTGTGCCCTCACAGAGATTTAAGTAATTAAACTTAAATTGAATGCATAAAAAAAACCTTCACTTGTACCGGTGGCTGTCTTGCTCGTGCCAAGAGTGAATAGTCAGGGCTGTCCTCTCTCTCTCTCTCTCTCTCTTTAATCCCTCTTACTATTTCTGCCCTCCTGACTTTGGCTGGCCTCGCGCTAGAAGCTCGGCATTCCTCTCCAGACATCATCTTCTTCGCGAGCTGGAGAAGCAAACTTCTGAACTCCCACAGTTAATTGGAATAAACATCTGGGTTGGTATTGTGGAGAATTTTGTACAGGACATCATACAACAAAACGCATGCTGATTTGGTTTGATCAACATATATGAGTACACCCCTCACAAATCTCTCATTTAAACTGATATTTTCTATAAGAAGCTTTACAATATTATATTGGTGCATATACATTAGATTAGTCAGTGCTGAAGCCAAATCTGGAGCCAATCTAACAAAATAACTTATGATAATGTTCCAAAAAGAGTACACAGAATGAGTAAAATATTAAATATAAAATAAAAAAGAGCAAAATCAAAGAGAAACAAAACAAAAAAAGTATAAAATTGAGTGTTTTCCACAATATTTCACATGAATTTAAAGCACGTTATCCTGCTTGAAGTAACCATCAGTAGATGGGTATGGTCATAAAGGGATGGACATGGTGAGCAACAATACTTAGATAGGCTGTGGCGTTGACATGATGCTCAATTGGTACTAATTGGCCCAAAGTGTGCCAAGAAAATATCCCCCACACCATTACACCACCACCACCAGCCTGAACCGTTAATACATAGCAGGTTTTTCCAATCTTCTTTTGTCCAATTTTGGTGAGCCTGTGCGAATTGTAGCCTCAGTTTCTTGTTCTTAGCTTACAGGAGTGGCACCTGGTATGGTCATCTGCTGCTGTAGCCCATCGGCCTCAAGGTTAGATGTGCTGTGTGATCAGAAATGCTCGTCTGCATACCTCAGTACTCAGTGAGTGGTTATTTGAGTTACTGTTGCATTTCTATCAGCTCGAACCAGTCTGGCCATTCTCCTCTGACCTCTGGCATCAACAAGGCATTTGTGCCCACAGAACTGCTACTCACTGAATATTTTCTCCTTTTTGGAACATTCTCTGTACCCTAGAGATGGTTGTGCGTAAAAATCCCAGTAAATCAGCAGTTTCTGAAATACTCAGACCAGGCCTCCTGCCACCAAACAACCATGCCACGTTCAAAGTCACTTAAATCACCTTTGTTCCCCATTCTGATGCTCAGTTTGAACTGCAGCAGCGCAACGTGACCTTGTCTACATGCCTAAATGCATTGAGTTGCTGCCATGTTATTGGCTGATTAGAAATTTGCGTTAATGAGCATTTTTAGACAGTTGTACCTAATAAAGTGGCCAAGTGTATATTCATTGCTTCATTTATATTGAGCCCTGTATATAGAAATAAAATGTACAAAATCTTAATAAACACTCCTGGAGATTTTTCTCAAAGTTTGATTGATATCAAGGCTTAAGCATACTATAGTAAACTGCATCACACTGCAGTGTTTACAACACTTTTTATGAATGAATGCTATAGCATACTGTAGTATTAACTATAGTAAACTGTTATAAATACGGTCACTTAATCACTTAATTTTAATGTTGTAGTATAATACATATAGTTGTAGATAACAATAATACAAACAGAATTTGCAGTACTTCAGTATTTCAAGTACTTTACTATAGTATGTGTCAAAAATACTATAGTATTTACTATTACTTAATATCTCAAAAAAAGATTTTTGCTGCTTGTTCAAACTACTTATTTAAAATAAGCTGATTCAACACAATTCTTCAGTTTTTTGAGGGGCAACTTAATTGTTTACTTAAATATGTACTTAAATATGTAAAAACAGTTCACTTATGATTTGGGTTAGGACAACATGAAGGAACTGTGTGAAACACAGCATTTTTACAGTGTATTTAAAGCAACAACACGATGAATTGAATAAAAAAAAAAACATCTGAAGCACTGAAGTTGAGAAATACTCAAGTGTATATTTACATATTTACATTGTTTATATTTTACAGAAACAATATATAAAACAAATTAAATTTTGTGTATACAGAATCAATCCCCATTTACATAAATCAACAAAAATGACTAACAATGCAGCATTGTGCATGACAGGCCAGTAGTTGGCAATGTAACTCATTATCTTGAGGAGCGCAAGAAAAAACAAAACAATTCTATAGTCTGCCATTGTTTTTGGCATGCCTACAGACTGAACATATACGAATAGGATGACTACCTGTGCCACATCTTGCAGGAAAATACTCCAGTTGGCACTTTGTCCTACATTCATCAAGATGTAAACAGTATCCCGCATTTAACATTTGTCAGTAGCCTATAATTGTTCACTGAAAATGCAATAGCACAATAAATACTATTTGTGTATGAAGTTGTTCTCTCCACTGTGGCAACCTCTAAAATAGAGACTAAGCCAAATAAATAATATAACATTTAATATTTTTAATAATAATCTCCATATCTCCATAGGTATCAGCATGTATTTTACAAACCATACATTTTATGCTTTGCTAGCAGATACAGTATGTGTATTTAAATGTCTGAAATAAATGGGTTTTTTTTTTGGTTTGTTTAAAAACATTAATAATTTGTGATTTATGACAAGAGCTGTGCATCTTTTTCTGGCTCAGTATCAACTATCGCAGAATAGCAGATTTGAATTTAGCAGCTGATCATAGCACGTACTGAATGCTCTAATCACACCAGTGTGATTGTATGGACTTGACTACCTAGCCTGTCCAGCCTAGACTGATCACACCAGTGGTTAACTAAATTACTTTACACTAAATTAAATTATTAATTTAAATTATGCTGTCAAGCAAACTCACATTTTCCCAAAATCACATTTTTTGTAGTTTAATGTCATTTTGAGAAATTGGCAGTCCGAAAATTGCTTTTTCGGGCCCTCAAACTCTTTTGTATGTGAATGGCCAAAATGCATAAAAGTTTTCTTTTTTTTTTTGATGTTTTGATATATATATATATATATATATATATTTATGTACAGTTGAAGTATATAATAGTTTTAATAACTCATTTTTAATGACTGGTTTATTTTATCTTTGCCATGATGACAGTAAATAATATTTTACTAGACATTTTTCAAGACACTTAAAGTGACATTTAAAGGCTTAACTATGTTAATTAGGTTAACTAGGCAGGTTATTGTATAACGATGATTTGTTTTGTAGACTATCGAAAAAAAATATATAGCTTAAAGGGGCTAATAATTTTGAACTTAAAATGGTTTTTAAAAAATTTAAAACTGCTTTTATTCTAGCCGAAATAAAACAAATAAGACTTTCTCCAGAAGAAAAAAATATTTTCAGACATACTGTGAAAATGTCCTTGCTTTGTTAAATATAATTTGGGAAATATTTAAAAAAGAAAAAAAATTCAAAGGCGGGCTAATAATTCTGATTTCATTCAACTGTGTATATATATATATATATATATATATATATATATATATATATATATATATATATATATATATATATATATATATATATATATATATATATATATATGTTACTTAGTGGTTTCTTGGACTATAACTATTACAGTTTCTATATTTTTACTATAGTATTATCATGTGGGTTTTCATGTACAGTTCATGCTGACAGCATTTTAGAATCCTGAAAACAATATTCTTAAAAATAGTGTGCAAAGATTTGGATTTCAAGAGCTTCAAGACCATGTGTGCACAGATGCGTCGTGTTTCTTTACAAAGTGTCATCACTATTGGTCTGGCATTTTTCTTGCTTGATCCATGTGAAAATGGATTGTTTTGACAGCCCTGTTGTCTGTATGCAAACTTTCAAAAGACACAAAGGAAACACGTTGTTTTTGTGTAAACGTACTCAGAGATTAACGTTTTAAGAACCCTTTATTTTTGCTTTTGTCCTCTACTGTGGATTGAGAACAACGGCACATTTAGTGATGTGATCTATACCTATTCAGGTCAAAGTAGTCAAGAAATTGGCCAGTTTCTGCTATCCACTAGTTTTTGTTACTAATTAAGTATTATATTATAAGTATTAATACATATTAAGGGCTAGAAATACTAAGCATATTAACGTTATGAAATGTTTTTGAATGATCAGATGACATTACACAAATGAAAACAAATATGGGCTGTATTTCATTTTCAAAATGTATAATGCATAAACCAGTAGAAATTAGCTGAGCGATGTTAAACTCACCGTTGAATGGAAGTAACGTTGACCTGCGTGTATCCTTGTTTACAGTTGTCTCGACCCTGTTTACAGACGCTTTTCATAAACAAAACAAAAATCACATAGTTTTAAATAAGAAAACTGCGATAATAGGCGTAAACCAGGTTTAAAAAATTGCGTTGACATCAATTGGTAATTATACTTGTCTTTGAGCGTCTCCATTTGACGCCTCAGGGCAACCCATTGAAACCAATGGAATTCCTTTTGCGTCGGCATACTGACGCCAGGGGTCGCTTTCAGCGTCTTCATACTGACGTGCAAGGTGCTTGACCATGCTTCAGATTTTGACGCCTTCGGGGTGAGAATGGGTTGCATGATCACAATGTGCATACTGTATAATCTACTAACAAAATATGTGCAAAGTACTTATTAAAAAATATCTTTCCATAAATGTTGTGTCTGAAAATGAAACTTCTACAAACGCATGTGCAAAAAAGTCAGCTGCAAATATGACTTTTCAGCCCTCATGTTTTCCTTTAATAAATCCCAACAGTAGTTGTTTTAATGTTAACAGAGGGTTTGATAAATTTATCTCAATTTTAGACATGCAGCAAAACATGACATGAGGACTCTCATTTTAACCTCTGGACACATCTGGATTCTAAAATTGCGGGTACGTACTGTAAAAAAAACCTAAATCTTTAATGTAACAGTTTTGAAATTAACACATTTATGTCAAGTAATCTCTACAATCAATGTTTATATTGAGGGACATTTAGAAGATGTAGCTTAAAGACTCCCACTATACCTATTTTTTGATTGTCTCTATCATACATTCAACATCAATTATCATGAAATTATTAAGTCTAACTTCAATAAGTTTTGTGTGTTTGCTCTACTAAGTTGAACATTTGCATAAAACATCTACTTTCTGAATTATTTGTAATTTTATTTTTATAAAAATATATATTCAGTGTCTATCCCTACAGTCTGGTCAACTCTGTTACATTAGTTATTATTTAGCAAAACAGTCTTTAAAGCAGATATAAATAACATGTATATAAACAACATGATGTCATTTCATTTGGCGGGAAACTGTGGAAGGCATTGAGGCATGCCATTATTCTTCTCTCATTAATGTGTACAGACTATTTAGGATATACCAATCATAGATTAATTATTTGTCAACTTTGTTACTGTATACTAAAATGAAAATCTGATGACAATACGTGAAATTTCTGCCACGAAACTCCTATGCGTGCGCAGGCTTATAGGTTCATCTAATCTGCTCCTGCGTCATTAACTACATTGCACAAGAAATTGCTTGCTGTCACCCCGACAGCCAATAAGAGCTTGCTCCTCATCAATTCAAATGCTCTGCAGCATTTTACGCTGTTTAAGCTGCAGCGCGTTTTTGAAGACCCTCTTCCACCCCAGCTCCACCTGTGTTTAGATCGGCTATGGAGGTTACATATGAATTATGTTTGCGGCAGCAGCGTGTTATATTCTCAGATGGCATGTCTGTGTATATACTGGCAGTAGCCGGTCTTGGTGCTTGCTCTGCCATACTAATCAAACCAACAGCAGCAGCAGCAGTGTAGCAGATCTATACTGCCAATACCAAATACATCAACATTGGCATATACATATTCATTACCATACTAAGTCTTAAGAGTGTTCATGACAGAAAAAACATTGTTTTCTGATATATGCTTAAAGGTTAGCAACTTGGCTACTGCAATTCACAAAATGGTGGAACATGTCAACTCTGCTATTCTCAACTCTCAACTTTTTAAACGACAATTTGTAACAGAATCAAATGTTCCCTATCACTTTCAAGCATTTTGTATTATTATACATTATTAATGTAGATTAATACAGCAGGGAAACGCAGTAGCGCAGTAGGTAGTGCTGTTGCCTCACAGCAAGAAGGTCACTGGTTCGAGCCTCAGCTGGGTCAGTTGGTGTTTCTGTGTGGAGTTTGCATGTTCTCCCTGTGTTCGCGTGGGTTTCCTCCGGGTGCTCCAGTTTGCCCCACAGTCCAAAGACATGCGCGGTACAGGTGAATTGGGTAGGCTAAATTGTTTATAGTGAATGAGTGTGTGGATGTTTCCCAGAGATGGGTTGAGGCTGGAAGGGCATCTGCTGCGTAAAAATGTGCTGGATAAGTTGGCGGTTCATTCCGCTGTGGCGACCCCGGATTAATAAAGGGACTAAGCCGAAAAGAAAATGAATTAATTAATTAATTAATACAGCAAATTTACAGATTCAGTTTATTGTAAATCATAAATTTGTTGTATATCTCTCCAGTTTAAATCAATAAACATGCCAGAAGTGCAAAAAATAATATTTTTTATAAATATATAGTTTAGTTTTTCATTGCAGTTGTCAAATTTACATACTGATAGAATTTTCCCAAATTGGATACACAAAACATCCAAACATAGGAATTCGGAAATTGCAGAAAATAAACAATATAAAAATTCAACATAGGCTCATTCTGAAAACGTAGACCTATATACATTTCTGGGGACTGTGAATTATTCAGCTAGAAGTATGTATGACTGCAGGTAATTTTTAAAATGAATACTACAAGTCGGTATGACACCATTCCTTTTCGCGCTTACCAGCTGACCGCTTACCTTCGTATACTGTAGATGGATTTCCCGATGTTTGTTCAGTTTGTCCAGTAGCTCGCATGTACGTCGGAGGACTTGAGATGTAAAGAGGAGTTGACAACCACGACAATGTTCGTATCCAGTGAAGAGTGGTTCCAGAAAGCAGGTAAGACAAAAACAGAATCCAAAAATAAAATAAACAAGTAAACAACTGTGTGAGAATGTGGTGAAATCTGAATTTTTCCTTTTACTGGATTGCTTTAAAAAAAAATGTCGGTTTGGGTTTAGGGAAGTGGGTGGACGCTGGTTAATCTGTGCTTTTGAAAACACCATTGGTTGGGTTTAGGGAAGAAGGAGGGTGGATCAGTCGATCGGTCAGTCAGTCAGTCAGTCAGTCAGTCAGTCAGTCAGTCGGATTCGCGAAAACAAAAACTCCAAAATAAAAGTAGCACCTGTGACGTATTTGGCGCTCTCCAGAAATGCATATAGAGGTCAGAAATCAGAATAATCCTGGGTTCCATAAATAAATAAATGAATACGGAAATTACTTTAAGGATTCAAGGACCAGTGGTGGAAAGAGTACTGAAAAATCCTACTCAAGTAAAAGTACCATTACTTGCCTAAAAATGTAGTGCAAGTAGAGTAAAAGTATCTGCTGTAAATATTACTCAAAGTATGAGTAAAAAGTAGCCCTTTTAAAAGTACTCAAGAGTAGTGAGTAGTGAATATTATGCTGTCAAAAGCTGATATGTTTATATGTAATTTGTGCATGTGTATGTAAATGTAACAGTCTGTAGTCCATTTAGTTATTGCCCAGAAGACACACAACATCATGAGACATTAATATTAGGTTAGATTTAGGTTGTAATGTCAGGTGACCAAATTTAATTGTCAAGCCAGCATCTAAGGACAATGTTATTTTGATGTCCAATAATGACGTCAAATGACGTTGATATTTGGTTGATTTTAGGTTGTTAGAAAGTGACCAAAATCCAGCGTCGAGCCAACATCTTAAACCAGACGTCAAATACTGACATTTATTTGTCAGGTATGGCAACCAAAATCCAACGTCTAATAGATGTCATCGGGGTTACGTTTACACAACGTCAAGCTGTAACATCATTAGACGTTGATTTTTTGTTCGTTTTAGGTTGGACATTGGACATTGGCCAGACGTTGAGTTTTGACGTCAACCTGATTTTCATTTCCAAACAAAATGCAAAGTCCCCATGACATTAGAGTTCAATGCCAGTCAGACGTTGACGTCCTGTGCCTGCTGGGTGTTTAAGGCCATTTCGGTCATCATACAGTAAACATCCGTCATCTTCTCATCAGTGACATGCATCTAAACAGTCTCTGGGTCAATGCGTGTAAAGATTTTGAACATCTTCATGGACACTTTTAATACTTCCACATACAGTTTACTGCAATTATAAAGTGCACACGTCTTGAGGTAGTTAATTATGATGCGATTTACCTTCTACGGTATGTGCGATTTGATTGGACAGGAATCTGAGAACTGATTTTTCTAATCTCCATGGACAATAAAAATAAAGTAGTTACTGCAGGTTGAAGGGAAGTAGTGGAGTAAAAGTACCAATACTGCACTAAAAATGTACTCAAGGAAAAGTAAAAGTACACATTTTTAAAACTACTCAGTGAATTACAATTCCTGAGAAAAACTACTCAATTACATTAATTGGAGTATTTGTAACTAGTTACTTTACACCACTGCTTATAACATATAATCATATTAGAAGTCTATATTGTGTTTTTGATGGTATTTTCACAGTAGTATCATAGGTCAGACATCGTAAAGTGAGGTAGATTTGCCAACCATTTGCTATAAAAGAACATTGCTTGTTGGAATGTATAGCATGTGCAGGCAATTTAACGAAACAGACTAGAGGCCCCACGCTATTACAGTTAGGGGGGGGGGGGGATTCAACACATCTAACATAAAATACCCCTGTGAAAGTCTGTGTCCTTAGGCGTTATACCTTTAATGTGACCAAAATCTTTTATTGTATCCAAACAGTTCACACGGAGACTCCTGTGATTACGTTCAGCTGAACCGTTGACAGGATGAGAAGAGATAAGGTCCGATTTGGCACAGTCTTCCATCACAGGCGCCTTGGCGGCCGACGCGCGGATCCCACATCAAAGTCTGAGTGGAAAAAGTCTTGCGGGGATGACCTGTTATTGCAAACAACTAATAAAGACAGAAGACAGACAAAAAAGAAATGAGGGGGGAATTGATTGTACGCTCATATACATGGCCGGCCCAGGTTTGTGAGCTAATTACACCCTATATGTCTCAGTGGGCATTATATGTGTATGTTTTCATTTACAACTTAAGAGACCTCCAAGGCCTGGACAAAAAAATCCCATTTAATAGTTACCTGTCAAGCGTAATTAACTGTGCTTTTCTCATCCCATGCTTTTTCATGGTGCCTGCAGCGAGACGTTCCTTTCGAGTTGTGTCTGTCTCAGCGCCTTTGCCACCCAAAAGCTCGGAGACGGTTTTAATTGCAACACGGCGACCACAAGAAACGCACAAAAAATCCTCATAAAAGTATAGAAAAGCTGGCCGCGTTCCCAATGAGGGCAGCAAATCATGGAGTAATTACAGGTAAGCGACCTCTCCATCTCAGACGGCTCTACGGGGAGGGAGATTTCTCAATATTTTATGTACGGTCACAGCTCGTGTTGTGCTTATTGTTTGAGGGTTGGCTGCAGGCCCACAGGCGGTGCCCTGTTCTCTGGAAGAGATAGAAGTTCGCCAGCGAGTAATATTGGCAAGGCTAGCCACATTAATTATTCAATTAATTTAACCACTTTATTCGCGCCGTTCTAATTTGTTTCTCATCCATTCGCACAAGGGAAGAAATGATTACTCTGTATTTTTGCCTTTTGCAATACAAATATGCTCTTAAATCTACAAATATGCTCTTAAATCAATATATTTTGATTATGGATTATAAAAGTTCGATGTCATGAATGTGAATGAGATTTTATCAACCCAGGCTCATTCTGAAAAAGTAGCCAAATATGTCCCAGGAGCTACGTTTTTTGCAGTTTTTGTTTTCGGGAATCCACCAGAAGCCGCTGTGTATGCTTTTTGAGATCTCAAATTTCTCTCACGAGTGCCATTCACACCTGCTGTTCTCGTGTAAATCCACTATCAACTGACTGACTGACTGATCGATCGACTGGCCCACCCGTCTCCTTCCCTAAACCCAACCAATAGTGTTTTCAAAAGCACCGATTGACCAGTGCACACCCACTTCCCTTAACCCAACCGACAGTGCTTTCAAAAGCAATCCAGAAAAAAAGAAAAGCCCTTGTGGCCTCGTGATTTTTACCATGTTTTCAGATCTTATCACATTCTCATCCTGTTATTTACTTGTTTATTTCATTTTTTTGTTTTTGTTTTACCTGCTTTCTAGAACGGTTCTTCGCCAGACTCAAACCCCGTCATTGATATCAACTCCACTTCAGGTCACAAGTCTGCCGACGTACATGGCGAGGCACTGGACAATCTGGTAACAGTGAAAAAGCCATCTATAGGGAGAAAAGCAGTCTGAGTGTATTCTACGGGTAGTTTGTCAAACCCACTCATCCTCATAGAGCATAAATACTAACCATTGGTTTCTTGCACAAATTCTCTAAATTGTGCCTGCATATTATGATCAACACCTGCAATTTAAAGTATATTCACAGGTGTAATATGTTCATGCTACATGATAGGAATTTCAGGTCAGGGTTATTATGCATGTCACATGATTATCAAAAACAGACATCAAAAAAGACATCAGGGGCTGATTGCAGTGCATAAGTAAAACGTAGCCTAGTTACAACTTACACACTACTAAATATTTTTGTGTTGCACCACTGAGCTAAGCAAAAAAACGAAACGCTTTGTTTCAACTAAATATTTAAATCAGCAAGCCCCCATATAACAGTAGAAAAGACAGACGACGGCAAGATTAGTTTACCTTAGAGGAACTTGCGATGATAATCAAGAATGATCTCCCTCTACTCCCTCTAGCCTTAATTTCCGCCCAAATCAAAAAAAAATTCAGTTTGCAAAAGAAGAATTAAATTTTCTTTCAAGGAGTGTTTTGTGTTGATTGTATCCATCAATTAAAATGAGAAGTTCTTCATGACTGAGTTTTTCTGTAGGATATATAAAAAACAAATACAGTTTAATATTTTGAGAACTTCATGTGTATTTTGTGTACATTTACAACTCGTGATGCAGGTATGTGCATCGTCTGTTATTGGTGACTGACTGTAACTGTAATGTACTATAAAAATGTCATTTGATGTTCATTGGACAGTTACAGTGGGTACGAAATGTATTTAAACCCCCTTAAATTGAACTCTTTATTATATTGCAGCCATTTGCTAAAATCATTTAAGTAAATGTTTTTCCTCATTACTGTACACACAGCACCCCATATTAACAGAGAAACGCAGAATTGTTGACATTTTTGTAGATTTATTAAAAAAGGAAAACTGAAATATCATATAGTGCTAAGTATTCAGACCCTTTGCTTAGTATTTAGTAGAGGCCTCATTTGATCTAATACAGCCATTTGTCTTTTTGGGAAAGATGCAACAAGCTTTTCACACCTGGATTTGTGGATCCTTTGCCATTCTTCCTTGCAGAGCCTTTCCAGTTTTGTCAGGTTGGATAGTAAATGTTCGTAGACAGCCATTTTAAGGTCTCTCCAGAGATGCTCAATTGGGTTTAGGTCAGGGCTCTGGCTGGGCCATTCATGAACAGAGTTGTTGTGAAGCCACTCCATTATTTTAGCTGTGTGCTTAGGGTCATTGTCTTGTTGGAAGGTAAACCTTTGGCCAAGTCTGAGGTTCTGAGCACTCTGGAGAAGGTTTTCATCCAGGATATCCCTGTACTTGACCACATTCATCTTTCCCTTGATTACAACCAGTGCTTAATTTTAATGCGATCTTGCCGGATCCTGTTCCTGGAAATGTCGGATATCCATGTTTTGCGTTCCAGTATTTATTTGAACTGATCCGGCATTAATTTTTGAGTGGTGAATACCTGCAAGTGTGTGTGAGAGAGAGACGGTGAGAAACCGTATGAGTCCGAGTGAAAAACAGCGAACAAGGCTGTGTGGATTGCGTGAGCGTGCACACACATAAAGGGAGTCACTTTCGACCAATCAGCTTTCTTAAGTTTGCAATCACTGTCATTAGTTGGTGATTATTGTTTCGCATGCAGTGAGCAGCGAAAATAAATAATGGCATAGTGGACTACCTAAATAATATTCGTATTTTCAAAATGCCAGAGGCAGTCAAGCAGGGCTTAATTTGTGCCGGAAAACGCCGGATCAGGCACCTCTGAAATCTGATCCGGCACCTGATTTTACCAATCCACCTCCTCAACAGCCCTCCACAACCATCCGCTGTTCACTTTCACTTTCTTCTGCGATTCCCCAACCCTCTTCACTTTCGTCCTTTGTCCGCGACACCCCGCCGCCATCTAATGCCGATATATATATATATATATATATTTTTTTTTAAACCACAAGTAAAGCCTGATCAAAAGAGATCTCGAGATGATGAACTGTGTGAATGGATCAGGAAAGCATGAGACAGAAGCGAAGTGATCTCAAGTCAGCCAGAAAAAATGACCGAAGAGGTAACTGTGGGCTCTTCTTGAGGATTGAAGTAAATCATTTTCGCTTGGCACATAATAGTGAAGTGAACTGAACGTCAGTGGTGTTAATAAACTGGATATTGATGTTTCATACTATTTATATTTGTAGTTACAAGTTTGTTTGTTTTTTTACCCATTGTTGACCCATAACATTATATTGCACAAAATAATAAAGACACTTCAGAAATTTGATAATTTGTTTTGTATTAATCGCTTAGTGACATCATGTTCTGGGAAAACTGAAATTGTGTGGTGGACATCGGTCACAGTAACTTTCATTTCCTGGTTTTTGTTCCAGAAATCATCCATTTACAATTTAAGCACAGATTGCAACCAGTCGTCCTGTCCCTGCAGCAGAAAAACACCCCCACAGCATGAGGCTGCCACCACCATGCTTCACTTTTGCGACTGTATTGGACAGGTGATGAGCAGT
This sequence comes from Danio kyathit, assembly GCA_903798195.1. Lineage (NCBI taxonomy): Eukaryota > Metazoa > Chordata > Actinopteri > Cypriniformes > Danionidae > Danio > Danio kyathit. Next base: position 15,064,098 of record LR812538.1, read on the forward strand.
GCCTGGTTTTCTCCACACATGCTGCTTAGAATTAAGGCCAGAAAGTTCTCTTCCATAAAGCTTAGACTGGTGGAGTGCTGCAGTGATGGTTGACTTTCTACAACTTTCTCCCATCTCCTGCCTGCACCTCTGGAGCTCAGCCACAGTGATCTTTGCGTTCTTTTTTACCTCTCTCATCAAGGGACTTCTTCTCCGACAGCTCAGTTTGGCCGGACGGCCAGCTCTATAGGGTTCTGGTCATCCCAAACGTTTTCTATTTAAGGATTATGGAGGCAACTGTGGAACCTTAACCTTAAGTGCAGCAGAATTTTTTGTAACCTTGGCCAAATCTGTACCTTCAGGCAGTTCCTTTGACCTCATGATTCTCGTTTGCTCTGTTGTGCATTGTGAGCTGTATAAAATGAACTTAAATTATTTTAGCAAATGGCTGCAATTTACTAAAGAGTGAAAAATTTAAGGGGGTCTGAATACTTTCCATACCCACTGTGTATTACTGTATATACTTAATTCTGTACTGACTTTAATGCAAACAGCTAATGCAACCCTACCCAGGCACTCAATCGATCAGACTTATGTTTATATAATTCTTTTGACTTCCACTGCATATTCTTTTTTGTGTGTTAAAGGTGCAAGAAGCAGTATAGTGGACAGTATGTTTCCCCCAGAAGGTGACATTGTTGGAAGAAAGTGGATGTTCTTCTGACTCCACACCCTCAGCCATTCCTCTGTAGGACATCTCTGCCTACAGGGCTCGGCGAGAGGCAGCGCGGTGTGTGGGAAAGCGTCCCTCCCTCAGATGCCTCACAGCTATTTCCACAGTTTGCATAATAACCGGCTACATGGGCTTCTTTCTAGAAAGAGTTTCCTGGTAAGTGGAGCAGCGGAGCTTTCTCTGGAGACACGCGGAGATTCCAGCAGGAGTGGGGGGAAATCGCAAAGTTACGCTATAAAAAGAACAAAACAGTGAAGTCTTGCTGTTTTAATGATAATTTCGGTAACTTTTCAAAAGAAGGCTCGCAACAACCGTGCAACAATGAACAAGGGACTGATATGTGAAAGTAGAATTATTTAATTAGCCCCTATGAGTAATATTTTTTTGTATGTGTGTGTTTTTTCTTTTGTGCTGGCCTCTTTTAAGGAGAAACTCTTCTTGGTTGAAAGAATTCATTATTTTTCGGTTAACTTTTATTTGTGTTGTTGTTCTCAAAAGCAATGCCTGCTAGTCCTGGTTTTAAACATGAAGGACTTTTTGTGTTTCGATGAATGTGTTCAACCTGGTCTTACTTGAAGATTGTGATTTTTCCAACAAATTAAACTTTATATATATATATATATATATATATATATATATATATATATATATATATATATATATATATATATATATATATATATATATATATATATATATATATTTAATATATAATAAAAAAAAAAAACATCTTTTTAATAAAACATGCTGCAGCTTCCAGCTGAAATGGAAGCTACAAAATGTAAAAAAAAATATAAATTAACTAACTAACCCTAACCCTAACCCTAACAGTTCAGTATTTTATGATTGTGAGGTTGTGAATTGCATTATGGGACCTTGATCTCTGCTCTGTCGACTTCTGATGTTGAAAATTCAACTCTACAGTTTAACAAAGTGACTTTTAATGTATAAGAAATTATATATAAAGAAATAAGTCTGTAAAATAATAGAGCATGTACTGGAAGTTTATTAAAAGGTTTTTGTAACATAATATAGAACACTCAGACAATATATAACTGTAAACCAGGGGTGCCCAAACTCTGTACTGGAGGGCCGGTGTCCTGCATAGTTTAGCTTCAACTTTCCTCAACACACCTGCAGTTTCTAGAATACCTAGATAACTGGTTCAGGTGTGTTTAATTGTGGTAGAAGTTAAAATCTGCAGGACACCGGCCCTCCAGGACAGAGTTTGGGCACCCCTGCTTTAAACTATTAAAAATGTTCATAAAAATCACTTTTTCAAACTTTTTAAGGTTAAAGTTGTTGGGAGAAAGATCAAAGTCCCATAATGCAATACAAAAGCATACATAAATGGGAAAATATGGAAAACTGCAAATTTACTTAGCAAACCACTAGAAATTTTTGTGTTTGACTTCACACCAATTAATATTAGAAATACAGATCCAGCAAGCCCTGGGTCCCCCTTCACTATAGGCAAGGTGGAGGAAACCCCTAAATGTTTATATATATTTTTTTGGGGGGACAGCAATAGACAGCAAGACCCGCGGGCAGTGGGGCTGGAGGAAAACACCTCTGCAACACTGGGCTTATCGGTGTTCTTCTCTGACACCCCCCGTTGGTATGTGCCAAGTTATGCCTGTCACAAAATGGCCACCTCCAGTTCTCCAGTTCACAAGATGGCCGCCTTCAGTCCATAAGCTTACAAAATGGCCGCCTCCAGTCTGCCACCAGCTCACAAGATGGCTTCCTGTTCCGAGTCTGTTACTGCCATAATTCATGTCGTCGTCCTTGTTCCTGAAATGCCATCACCTGAGCCACCAGAATGGCCTCCACCAACTGAGTTGCCAGAGCTGCTGCCACCACCAGAGCTGTTACTGCCAGATATGCCACCACTACCTCCAGAGCTGCCCGATCCTCCAGAGCCGCCAAAGTCGCTGCTGCCGCCAGAGCTACCAGAGTCGACACCGCTCTCTGAGACTCTCGAAATCCCTTGAATGGCGGGCGCCAAACCCCTCTGAATTCCACAAATGGCAGGCGCCAGATCCTCATGAATGGCCAAGGGTGCCAGATTCTCTTGAATTCCCCAAATAGTTAGAGGCACCAGATCCTTCTGAATTCCCCAAATGGCCAGGTGCCTCAGATCCTTCTGAATTCCTCGAATGGCCAGGGGCGCCAGATCTTTACAAATGGCCAGGGGTGGCAGATCCTCCAGAATTACTCGAATGGCCAGGGCTGCCAGATCCTCCTGAGTTTCCCGAATGGCCAGAGCTGCCACCTGAGTCCCACTAAAGGCCAGAGCCACCACCTGAGTTCCATGAATGTCTGCCAGAGCTGTGTGACTTCCCAGTGCCGTCAGAGCCGTGTGACTTCCCAGAGTTGTGTGACCTCCCAGAGCTTCCTGAACCTAAGTCTTCTGACCCACTGGGGTTGTACAAACTGCCAGTGCCCCTTGAACCTAAGCCTCCTGACCCACTGGGGTTATATGAACTGCCAGTGCCTCCTGACCCACTGGGCTTTGATGAACTGCCAGTGCCTCCTGAACCTAAGCCTCCTGACCCACTGGGGTTAGATGAACTGCCAGTGTTTCCTGAACCAAAGCCTCCTGACCCACTGTGGGAATATGACCCATCTATGCCTGCTAAACCAAAGCCCCCAGACCTTCCACAGCTCCATGCTACAGGCCCTCTGCAGCTCCACGCTTAAGGCCCTCAGCAGCTTCATGCTCCAGGCCCTCCACAGCTTCATGCTCCAGGTACATGGACATGGTACATGCTCCTCCTCCACTACATGGTCCTGGCCTTCCATCCCTTCCCCTGTTCCTCCACCTCCCTCCTGGTCTGTATTTGGAGTGTCTGGAATCCGCTCCTAAAAGGGGGCTCTGTTATGGTCACCAGCAATCTAGAGGCTGCAGATCGCTGAGAAACACGCAGTTCGCTGGATAACTACAAACCCGCCACATTATGGACTACAACTCCATACATGCACTCTGCTCACACACACTTGTTCCAAGTTCCGGTGATGAGCACACACACAGCCAGAGGATCATTATGAACTGATTACATGAACTTTAAATACAGCGCACACACACACTTCTGTGCTGAGTCTTGTTCATCTGTCAAGTTAACATACGACGTGTTTTCCTTATGAAAATCCATATGATGGCAAGAAACGATTTCTTCTTCTTCCTGTTTCACGGTGTTCGACAACAAAGTTTTTGGTACATTACTGCCACCTCTGGTTGGCGTCGCCAACCAAAACTTGCTTGATGGAAAGATGACTGAGGAAGAGGAGTTATTTCTGAAGCAGGATTCCTCGTGACCATACCTCGAGAAGTAAATGTTAAGATGCAAAAAATTTCTGATGCTGTGCTCAAAAAATACTCTAGTATATATATATATGAAAATGGAATTAATAATTTAGCACATTTTACTATAGCTTTTAATTTCTAAACAAAACATGGTATAAGCGTAAAACAATAAAATGAAGTGTTATAAATTGCATAAAATTACAAAATAAATAAATACCTAAACACACTGTAAAAGATGCTGGGTTCCACACAATCAATTTGTGTTGTGATAACTTGAAGGAATTAAGTTAACTTATTAGTTTTTACAAATTTAAGTGGATTGAACTTAAAACAAATAAGTTGTTCCTAAAAGACTTTAGAATTGTGTTGATTTAGCTCATTTTAAATAAGTAATTTGAACAAACAGCAAATGTCATTTTTTATCTATTTTGTATTTGAGTAAATGTTGTCACAACAATAATCTGTTTAGGAGAATATTTAACTTGCTTTTAGTGCTATATACTCATTAAAAAAAAGGAAGTATACTTATTTTGCGCTGACATCATAGTGTTGATGTACAAATATATCTTCACCTTGGGATTATAAGGTTCTGCGTTCTAAATGATTTTGAGATATTGAGCTTCAAGGTTTTTGCATTCCACATAGCAAACAATATGCGTGTAACAGTTCTCTTTCATACATTAACATGACAGAGACCCTAAATGAACTCTAAATGTAAATGATACAAATTCTCTTCAATTTGCAAATTGGGGTAAAATAACAGGGCAAATACAGAGAGAACCTTCTAATTCTAAAAAGTCATTTTCCACTTGAATTATAAGGCTCTTTCTAGAAGTTCATTAATTGAAGCATTACTTTTCAAGAAATACAATCAGTCTGCTTATTTATTTAATTAAAAAAAAAATGGTGTTGTAACAATTTGTTAATGTTTGAGAAAATTACATTTTTGCTTTCTATAACATTTATTTTATGTTTTAGGTTGAAGATTTGTTCTTGTTCAAATTAAGCATACAAAGCTGTGCTAATATTTTTCAGCTGTTAATTTAATGTAACTAATATGTAATATTTATTGATTTATATGCTTTATATGATTTATCAAATTATATTTCTTGAATATTATATGCCTCATGAATTAAATTAAGTATTTGCCCTTCAAGGTTTAATATAAAATTTAAAGACTTTAAAAGAAAACAGACAATGAGCAAATGAGTTTAATAAACACTGAAAAATGTTTCACTGAATATATAAACACAAATAAAAATATATTTTACAATTAATATATAAAATTGTTTTAATAATTTCATTATTAAATTTCATTTCATTTTAATGTCAAAAATGCATCTAAATCATCACATTTACACACATCTTTTTACTTTCAGGTTTCTTCTCAATTTTGGGAAAATCTTTTCTATTTTACTGTATTTATATAGTGTTTTTAATTAAGATAAACACAACAAAATGTTGTATTTATATACTAACAACTAAATATACTAAATATATAAATTTGTATTTATGTTTATTTATATTTCAAATATAATATTTTTACTTTTTTGATTAAAATTAAATGTACAGTTTTAAAGGTTTGAATCAAATCATTCAAAATATTGGTGAACTAGTAATACATTTGGCTGTAATATTTATCTGTGTATTTATTTGCTTGTTTATTTATATGTTTAATTTTAATTTAATTTTATTATTTAATTATTATTCTATATTATCTGTTTATTTGTTCATTAATATATTTTTAATTTGCAGATTCATTAATTCCTTTAATTAAAAGTATTTCTAAAAAAAAATATCTAAATGTACTCTACATGTGAATTTGACTTATTATAGTAGTCAAAAATCAATGCTAAATCTACAAAATAATACAAAATAACAAAATTATTACCTGCCAAATTTTACACTGCAGAATTACCACAATTTTAGTTGGTTCCACATCATAAAATGGGGAACGCAAATTACATTCATCAATATTACTTGACCTATTTCCATTTGTCAAGGAGGTGCTACACACAAACACACACACAAAAAAAACTACTTATTTAAAATGAGCTGAAACAACACAATTCTTAAGGTTTTTTGGTGACAGCTTAATTGTTTTATGTGCAATCAGCTTTAAATTGTAAAAAAAAATAATAATAATAACAATAATTCAACTTAATTGATTTGCATTGGGACAACATGAAGGGATTTTGTTGAAGCCAACACTTTTTACAGAGTAAAGTAAGACTGATGGCATGCTAACACAATACACAACTCAGCAGAGAATTCCTAGTGAAATGTCTCTTACTTTTAAAATAGTTTAGTTCAAAATATCAACAATGCTAGTGGAGTTATGCAAACCACAAAATTAGCAAAAGGGAAACATTTAGTCAGAAAATCCGATCACAGACTCAAAGGTCAAAGGGTGAAAGCCTGAGTCTATTTACACATCCATTAACTCTGAGGAAGTGTTTAAGAGCTGCCAGTCAGTCAAAGGTCAAGTGCATAGACGTCTGATACTCACGCCAGACTTATAATAGCAGGGGAAAAGAATAGGTTATGATAAAATTAGAAACAAATTGCTCACTTCTTCATAATTATACTATTTATGTATTTATATTATGCAGCAATTATGCTTTTTTTATCAAGCTATAATCAACAGCACGAGCATCATAGGAACGCAACATTTGAGTGTGTTCCTGTTGAACAAGATCTAATTGAGAGATACCAGTATTCACGCCATTTCTATGTCTAAACACTGACCTGAAATTATATTTTCTAAAATGAATCATGCAATTTCCATATTATTATGTTAGTCAGTATTCGTCAGTGTTAGGTAACTCTCTTTTTAAAAGAAATTACTAATTTTCGCCACTGTAAACAGCTATTAGTCACTTTACTGAAAAAAGTGAGTAAATCCATTGCCTTAAAAGTGACACGTTGACTTTAAAACCTGAACTGTTAAGTTGACTTAATTACAATTTTTAGAATTCTGCATATAGTTAATTTAACATAGACCATGTTCTGTACAATTTTTGCTATTCAGCGCACTCAAACGACCACTCCAATGTCCACATTAATATCATGCTTATTTTATTACGGCATGACAATTTAAAATATTAAAACATTAAATTCATGCAAATTATTGTTAACTTAACTGACCTTTTATGAATATAAACAATTATTTAACAATTTGTAAATAATATTTAACAATTTGTGATAACACAATATTCATTTCATAAAGAAAGTAGTACTGTATGATGCACAAATAAATGCAAATGCATTTTATTGTGCTCTAAATGTCTACCTTCCCAAGCGACACTCACCCCTTTAGCTTGCCCACTGTATATTTTCAAGTGCATTAGGTGGATGTAGCAAACTTACTGAATTTTCTCAGAAACATATGGATGGAGGGTCTCTGTTGTGCTCAGGGGTGAAAGACTGATAAATAAAGAATGCACAGATATATAGCTTGTCTACTACCCATAAGTATTTTTTTAGAGATTGGCGTTAAAAGGTAATCTGAACTGTATAAATAAATAAATACTGAACATTTTTGTGTACGGAACATGGTTAGTCTACGTTATTTAATAGTTTTAAGACAACAGGTTTACTCAATTTTTTTTAAAGTAAAGTCAACTAATCACTTTAAAAGTAATGAGTTTACTTACTAAAAAAATCAACAAACACTTTGAAAGCAACAGGTTTACAATGTTTTTAAAGTCAACTAATTTTAAGAAAAGTTCCCTTTTTATTCTCTTTTTAAGTAAAGTCAGCTAATTACTTTAAAAGTACTGTTTACTTACATTTTAAGTAATATCAATGAATCGCTTTAAAAGCAACATGTTTACAATGTTTTCAAAGTAAAGTTAACTAACTGTAAAAAATCCTGTTTATTCTCTTTTTTAAGTAAAGTTATCTAATCACTTTAAAAAAGATTTACTAAATTCTTTAGGTAAAGTCAGCTAACCACTTTAAAAACAACAGATTTGCAAATTTCTTTAAGTAAAGTCAACTAATCACTTTAAAAGTAATGAGTTTACTTTTTTAAGTAAAATCAACCAATCGCTTCAAAAGCAACAGGTTTACAATGTTTTTAAAGTCAACTAATTGTAAAAAAAAGTTCCTTTTTTATTCTCTGTTTAAAATAAAGTTAGCTAATTACTTTAAAAGTACTGTTTACTTACTTTTTTAAGTAATATCAATGAATCGCTTTAAAAGCAACATGTATACAATGTTTTCAAAGTAAAGTTAACTAACTGTAAAAAATCCTGTTTATTCTCTTTTAAGTAAAGTTATCTAATCACTTTAAAAAAGATTTACTAAATTCTTTAGGTAAAGTCAACTAATCACTTTAAAAACAACAGATTTGCAAATTTCTTTAAGTAAAGTCAACTAATCACTTTAAAAGTAATGAGTTTACTTTTTTAAGTAAAATCAACCAATCGCTTCAAAAGCAACAGGTTTACAATGTTTTTAAAGTAAAGTCAACTAATAGTAAAAAAAGAAAACTTGTTTATTCCCCTTTTAAAGTGAACTAATCACTTTAAAAGCAACCTTTTTTTCACTTTTTAAAGGGCACCTATTTTACCCCTTTTTCAAGATTTAAGATAAGTCTTTTGTGTCTCCAGAATGTGTCTGTAATAATTCAGCTCAAAACACTCATCCGATTATTTATTATATCGTTTAGAACATTGGAATTTTCTGCTTTGAACACATTGTAGCTGTTTTTGTTGCCTGCGCCTTATGCATATGAGCTAGTTTTCCCCACCCAACATTCCCACGCCTGTCAGAGTGTGTCTCCATCTTCTGCTGCATCAGATAAACAGCACAGTGACAGACATGAAGGAAGCAGATCTCACGTAACGTTTGTGTGAAATACTACAGTAAGAACTTTCCCAATGATTATTTGATGTATTTGTTTTGGAGTTAATTCAAGCCTTTCTGCAACAATGAGTCACACACAATGTTGTTACAAAGTTCACGCATGCTCACAGAGGCACACACACAGCACGTGTGTTTAACTTTGCACTGTTTTTGCTCGGCAAATGTGACAGGATACAATATACACTGCTGTATTGATATCGTTATGTTAGTGTACACAATAAACATGATTTAATGTCTAGAAACCAGGATTGAAGCATTTTCTTTTATAATTGTACTGACACGCGGCTGTGGTTATGAATTACAGTGACTTTATTGTCTTTAACTTACTTTATTACAAACATGCACTGTTTTAAAAACTTTTTAAACTTGTAAAATTCATTCTCGAGGTGCAGATAATCACAGAGAGCTGAACAGATCTTTTAATCCCAGTTGCTTTGTGCACGTCCTGTCTTGTTGATATAATTATACGCATTACTATGGAGTCATCTTAATACATAGCTGTCAATCAATTTGGTGGGGGGAGAAACCACACTTTTACGTCACGTTGCAATCGGCCTCAAAATGGGAGGGATTTGGATCCTATTTTAACGTCAGGAAATTAAAAAAAGAGAATTATTGTCTTATCACCCCAGTATGACTGTGGACACATTATACCTACACACAGTTCTGTCCAAGCAGCTTACAAAAGATTATTTTCATCATTGGTGCCCTTTTAAAAGTAAAGTCAACTGTAAAAAAAAAAAAAGAAAAAGAAAAAAAATGGTTTACTCCTTTTTTGTAATGTGAGGTGGGACGTTGACAAGGGAGGTGTGGATCCAAATGCAGAGTTCATTATGCAGAAGATGATCAGGGAAGCAACAGTCAACACAGGAGCAAACAGATGTATACTGGCAATCCAGAGTCGTGGTCATAATACAGGCGGATGGTCAAAAGGCAGGTAGCAAACAACGTAAACAAACAAAACAAAGCAAGCTACAAACACAGAAGGCAAGGCAAGGAAAACATGTCGTAATGTTTACAATCAGTATAACAAGACTCAGCAAATAGTGTGTGTCTGTGCTGCTTTTAAAGTCCATGTGATCAGTTCTGAACAGCTTCAGCTGTGTGTGTTAGCATATGATTAGGAACCAGTGTGTGTTTGCAGTGCCTGACTGGATCTTGTAGTCCATATAATGGCAGATTTGAAGTTCTATGCAATCTGTGTGTTTACCAGTGATCTGCCAGGATTAGATTGCTGGTGATTGTGACATTTTTTTTTAAGTAAAGTCAACTAATTACTTTGAAAGCAGCATATTTACTTATTTTTTTTTTTTAAAAAAAGTCAACTAGTAGCTTTAAAAGCAATGGGTTTAATTATTTTTATTAAAGTCAACTAATCGCTTTAAAAGTAACAAGTTTGCTCACTTTTTTTAAGTAAAGTCAATGAATTGTGTAAAAAAAGTTTACTCTCCATTTAAAGTCAAATCAACTAATAATTTTAAAAGAAACAGGAATACTTAATTTTCAAGTAAAGTCAACTAATCGGTTTGATAGCGACAGGTTTACTCAGTTTTTTAAGTAAAGTCAACTAATCATTTTAAAAGCAATGGATTTACTCACTTTTTAAGTAAAGTCAACTAATTACTTTTTTACATAGTAATTACATCATTTGAAATGACTTTTTAATTACTAATTAAAGAATTTAATTTACAATAACTTAAGTCAATATAAATTAAACTATCCTCATTTTTGGTAACACTAGAATAATGGTCCATTAGTTTATGTATATAGTGACATTAATTTTGTATGAATAAGCTGGTAAAGCATTTATTAACATTTACTTATACATTATTAACGTTGAAGTTGTGCTTGTTAACATTAGTTAATGCACTGTGAGTTAACATGAACTAACAATGAAGTAATGTTATTACTAACTAACATTAACAAAGCTGAATAAATATTGTAATAACTAATTGTTTGCTCACATTAGTACATACAATAACTAACAAACTAATGGACCATTATTTTAAAGTCTTACCTCATTTTTTAAATATGAGTCAAACATCAGGGTTTATTTAAAAACAACAAACATAAAATGTTTAGAGTTATTCAGCAAAAAATATAATTTAATTATAATATGTATGACTATTAATTGTTTCTGAATCATGTACAGTGTTATGAATGTCAGAAAAATGTCAGAAAAAAACCCAAATCTTAGTAAAACTCATGTTTTTTAGTTAAAAATATAATTATTCTAACAGCAAAGAAAAAAAAATCATATACAGCCTTTTTTTCAATGTGTAATGGTCTTGATTAATGTAACCTCTGTAACCTTTTCTGAAAAAACATAATTATTCTGTACAATATGATTATATAGCATAAAAATACTCTGCTTCTCTTAATTGAGTTATTCAAATCTGTTGAATTTACTTAGCATTTAAAGCATACTATAAATGAAATGACCTAAAAACGAACAGCAATCCTTTACTTTATTTGTTCCAGTGTATGTCATATAATTACAATAATCAGTTACTTTATATTGTAAATAATTTCATCCAACTCTGGTGTTAGTTGAAGTGACAGACCTGTACGCTGCCCGTTCGCCCACCAAACTGTCTTTAATTGATTGTGTGAGAGTTTAAGTAACCATAGCTGACCATGATGAATGCAGCAGGCTTCATGTAATTATAGTCTTAGTTATCATTGTCACTGGTAGCTTACATCACACTGTCAAAATCTATTTTCCAGGTGATTAATAGCTATAGTTGTGGGAATACATTAGGAACGTTTAGGCTAATGAGAGAGCAGTGGTCTGCGTTTGAGGAGAGCTTCATGCTCACTAATAGCAGAAACGCAGATTTACTTAAGCTGTTCACTTTTACAAGTCTGTCGAGCGGGTTCTGCTGACTCGCTGGTTGAGTATCGGCCTCACTCAGCATTTACAAATCATGCATTAGCTTTTAGGAATGCAGGCAATATTTGTACACTCACAAAATTACGTTTGCTGTTTGTTGATGAGCTGAAACAACACAATAAGTTGAGTTTTTTTGCGACAACTTAATTATTTTAGTTCAATCCTTAAATTTGTAAAAACTAATAAGTTAACTTAATGCCTTCATGTTGTCCCAACACATATTGATTGTGTGGAACCCAGTATTTTACAGTGTTGAAGTCAGTGGCTGGAACCAAATGCTGGTACAATGTACAATATATATGACAATTAGTCATGACAACAAATGATTTATGTCAATTTAAGAATTCTTTGTAAAAACTCCCGGTTGCCTTACATTTCTAAGCTGAATCAAATTAACCTTATGAGTCCATTTAACTTATATTATGTTAAACTGACTTAAAACAGCTTGTGTAACTTATAAAATTAAGTTAGAACATGATTAGTTACGTTTCACAAACTAATTTCGAGAGGAACATGCGATGTGATTGATCACGGCTGGTCTCTAATCTTTAATCATTAGTAAGCCAATCAGATCCTTCCAAACTCAATATAAATAGCCCAACTACCATTACTCCCTCATCTTCATTTTTTGAAGAATCCCCCCCATCCACCCTATCTCCCCTTTTTTTCCTTACCTGATCTCGTTCCTCCTTACATGCAGGCGGGAGCCCTAGGCCTCAATTATCTCCGAGCTCAAGGTTCTCTCCCGGGACAGCATGCCAAACCTGCTAATATAGTCAAGCAATATCTAAGTGTGAACTCTTTAAACTTAGTTTAATAAGTTACAATGACCTAAAATCATATGCTGTCAGGATTAATTGATCATATAATTTTGTATACACTTCACTTTTTTTTTGGAAACAGAGCTAATTTTACAGCTCCTCTAGAGTTAAAGAGTTGAGTTTTACTATTGTTGAATCCATTCAGCCAATCTCCATTTCTGGCAGGAGCACTTTTAGCTTAGCTTAGCATAAATCAATGAATCGGATTAAACCATTAGAATCAATTTTTTCCAAAAACAGCTATTCACCTTATTCTTCAATGCAGAAGTGCGCTCCTTTTTTGCAATTGTTTTAGAACTTTGGATTCAGTTGCCTATGAGAGAACACTGCTGAAAAATCCAGCTTAAACCAGCCTAAGCTGGTTGGCTGGTTTTAGCTGGTCGACCAGCCTGGTTTTAGAGGGGTTTTGGCCATTTCCAGGCTGGTTTCCAGCCATTTCCAGCCTGGTCTTAGCTGGTCAGGCTGGGAGTTGACCAGCTAAAACCAGCTTGACCAGCCAAAACCAGCTATGTCCAGCTTAAACCAGGCTGGTCAAGCTGGTTTTAGCTGGTTTTAGCTGGTCATTTTCCAGCCTGACCAGCTAAGACCAGGCTGGAAATGACTGGAAACCAGCCTGGCAATGGCCAAAACCCCTCTAAAACCAGGCTGGTCGACCACCTAAAACCAGCCAACCAGCTTAGGCTGGTTTAAGCTGTTTTTTTCAGCAGGGAAATGACTAGGAATAATAAACGCCAGAAAACGATCAAACTATTTGCTCTACAAACAAGTGTTTACATGACTATAAAGACAAAGCAGAATAATATAATATGAAAATATCAGTTTGCAACATCAAGCAGCATAACAAGCTGTTCCAATTCCAATTCAATTCAATGATCTATGCTAAGCTAAGCTAAAAGTGCTCCCGCTACACCTGGAGATCAACTGAAAGGATTCAAACACTTTTAAAACTCAACTATTTAACTCCAGGAAACTTGCAAAATGAGCCTATTTTTTTTTTTTTAAAGTACAGCGTCCCTTTAAGTAAAGATCTAGAAGTTGGATCTTCCATGAAAACATTTAGTAAACTCCATACCTTAATTAATATGTATCGAACTTAATTTGGACACATTTTCTAAATATTTTGATATATTTTTTTTTTTTGATTTTTAATACATACTTGTCTTATCCTTACAAGTCATACATCAGTGGAAAGTGTATTTATTCAGCTTTCAGATGTTGTAAACATTTCAATTTCTAGGCATTACTATTTTTGGGATTCAGAGCCACATACACTCTCAGAAATAAAGATACAAAATCTGTCACTTTCTATCACATACCTTTTCAAAAGGTATATTTTCCCCCCTAACATGTCCTTAAATGTACATATTAATACTTGAAAAGTATAAATGTGTACCTCACAGTACCATGAAGGTATAAAATTGAACCTTAAAGGTACAAAATTGTACCCTAAAGATACTAATGTCCACCTGTACAGTACAGTTTTGAAACCCTAATGACACATTTTGTTCCTTTATTTCTGAGAGTGTATGTTATAAACTCAGTAGTTTTGTCAATCAGGGCAATGTTTTTGTCATTCAGAGAACTGCATTCTTTTTATCCTTGAGATGCGAAAATGCAAAAGAACCCAAATCTTCCCATCTCTCCTTGTTATCTGAGCTCATCAATTACTGTCAGTTTCTCTGTCCAACTCATCTTGTGTGTTTCTTTTGTCATCCCTGGAGATAAAGTGTCACATCTCTGAATGAAAGGCCATTGAGAAAGATGTGCTATCACCTCTCACTATAGCGATGATGACCGAGATGTTTTATCCCAGTTAGGTGATATGGTCACTCCACTGAATGACTTGCAATGAAACTCTAGCATTTATTTTGTCCCGGCTACAATTCTGCTGCGGTGTGAAACAGCATACTGCAACCCTTGGGACAAGTAGCGACGTGTCAGGTAATCAAACGTGACAGGTTTCTAATGGCTGTTTAAAGGACAACGACCTCTTCTCTTGCAAGTTCAAGTTGCCGAAAGGTTAAGTTTAGGTCTCGTTCGACTCATGTGTCTGGTTTTGGTTAAAGACCTGGAGTTCGTAACATCTTAAGGTAATCCAGTCAAGTGGATGTTACAGGATAGATTTTAGATTTTTCTAAAACATAAGAGATTTCATTCAGTTGTTGTCAAAAAATATATATGATAACAATATAAAGTATTTAAAAATATTTAAATATACTGATGGATTTAAAGTTAAACATTTTTTTTTTTCATTTTGAATATTTTATTTTATTATCAACAATTCAAATAAACTGATATTGATAATTGTTAAGAGAAAACGACAAATAAATCCAGTCAAGTAGATGTTACTGGACAGATTTTCAAAAAAGTTGCTTTTAAAGCATTTTATCATAATTAATTTATATCCTCTATCTTCATTCATTTCTATAAATATTTATAGAGATGAATATACACTACCTGACAAAGGTCTTGTCATCAATCGTAGTTGAATGAGTAACAAATAATAACTTGACTTTTAGTTGATCATTTGGAAAAGTGGCAAAAGGTCAATTTTTCAGATTAATCATCTGTTCAAATGCATCCCAATCATCAAAAATACTGCAGAAGACCTATTGGAACATGCATGGACGCAAGATTCTCACAAAAATAAGTCAAGTTTGGTGAAGAAAAAAATCATGGTTTTGGGTTACATTCAGTGTGGGGGCGTGCGAGAGATCTGCAGATTGGATGGCAACATCAACAGCCTGAAGTATCAAGACATTTGTGCTGCCCATTACATTACAAACCACAGGAGAGGGCAAATTCTTCAGCAGGATAGCGCTCCTTCTCATACTTCAGCCTCCACATCAAAGATCCTAAAAGAAAAGATGGTGAAGGTGCTCCAGCATTGGCCAGCCCAGTCACCAGCATGAACATTATTGAGCATTTTCCACTGCAGCATGACTTTATAATCTATACTGTACATTGTTTCTGTTAAGTGACAAGACTTTTGTCTAAGCAAAGTCAGATCTTACTGTCCTAATTAAATAATTAAAAATCAAGCCATGAACATATTGTATTTTGGTAAAATAAACGTAATCTAGAGGCCTTTGCCTTGCATATAAGCCACTTCTGATACCAAATTATAAACTAGAAGTCAAGTTATTATTTGTTGTTCCTAAAACTTGGATCAGCAACAAGACTTTTGTCAGGTTTTTTTTAAAAAATATTTAAACATACTGATAGATTAAAAGTAAAAAAAAAAAATTACTTATTATGAATTAAATTTTACTTTATTATTCATTTTATTATCAACTTTGTCATAAACTGTCATTAATTGTCATAAACTGATAACTGATACTGATGATTGAAGAAAGCAACAAAAAAAAGAGGAAAAAAAAAAAAAACCTGGAGTTAAATACATCCTTAGGAAATCCAGTCAAGTGGATGTTACAGAATAGATTTTCAAAAAAAAAAAAAAAAAAAAAGAGAGGTTGAGATTGTTGAGATTTTTGAGATTTTATTCAGTGGAAGTCAAACATATGTATTAAAAAAAATATTTAAAAATAATGAAGCAATAAAACTAAAAGACAACTTATTGATGAATGATTTTTTATTTTATTATCAGAAGTTGTCATAAACTGATAACTGATAATCGATGATAAATAGCGTGCAAACAAGCGAAAACAACAAATTAATAAAATCAAAATGTGTGTAGACGACTACAAACTTGCGGATGATTCTGGAATTGTGAGTATATTTTGTGTCTCCTCGATAAGTCTATTATTGATAAAAAACAAAAACTGTAATGAAACAGTTTTGAATATTAACACAAATCATATCATGTTACTCTATAAATAATGTTTGTATGTGTATTTAGAATAATCTGTAATAGCTTGAAAACTCCCACTATATCTATTTTTGACTGAATCTGCTTCCTGAATCATACATTCAGCTTCAATTATCATGAAATAAGTAAATCTACTTTTCCTCTTTTTTTAGTGTTTATTCTATCAATTTAAACAAACATCCATTTTCTCTGTTATTTGTAATTTACTTAATAAAAAATACATTTTGTGTCTCTCTATACGTTTTAGTCAACTCTGTTACATTGGTTTTAAAAAAGGCAAAACAATCTGAAGCGCTGATAGGAAAAGCATGTGACTTGCACCAAGTGATGTCACTTCCTCTGGCGGACAACTCTGGAAGGCATGTCCGGATTATTTTCTTAATAATGTTTACAAAATGTTTAGGAAACACCAATAGTAATTGAATTATATGCCAACTCTGTTTTAGGGATTTTTCTGTGAGTTTCTCATTCGCCTTAAAAAACAAAACAGTAATATGATTGAAATACATCAAAATCTGTTTTAGACATGCCATGTGGGACAGTATCTGGTTGGAGGTTAGCATCTTGAGTTAAAGCACAAAGTGGTGGAAAATACAATTTGAAATGTCAACAAAGTTATTGGACTCCGTTTACTGTAAATTATCATCGTATATTATTCCAGTTCAAGGAAAACGAATGTAAAATACTGGAAATGTAACTGCAATTCTGAAATGAGTCATATAAAAAAAATAATTACATACTGTAAGGCAGAATATTCGACGCAATCTCACGGCAATTCGTAACTTTTTGATTTAGTGACTAATTCGTATGAATTCGTACGATCTAATTCGTACAAATTAGTACGATTTGCTCGTCCCTCAATGACGGTTGGGGTTAGGGGTGGGGTTAGGTGCCACGCCTCCTTTTTAAAATCGTTCATACGAATTCGTACGAAATAGCCGCTAAACTGACTAAACGTAAAATACTTACGTTTCCTCATGAGATCAGGCTGAAATATTCACATTTTAGGAAGAACATTATACTGTATATAACAGTACCAGCTTTGTGTATATTATGTGCTACAGTCAATTACTAGATCCCAACACAAATAAGTTAACTTGATAAACTGAGGTAGATTGAACATAATTACACAACAAATTAAGTTTCACATTGTGTGAGCCAAAATTATAGATTTTTCTTTTATGCCAAAAAAATATTAGAATATTAAGTAAAGATCATGTTCCACTAAGACATTTTGTAAATTCCCTACTGTAAATATATGAAAACTTTTCATATAGTAATTTATGATTGATAATATGCATGGCCAATAACTTAATTTGACATCTATAAAGGCAATTTTCTCACATTTTAGATTTTGTTTGCATTCTCAGATTTTCAAATAGTTGTATCTCGACTGTTGTCTAATATACTAATAAACCATAAATCAATAGACAGCTTACTTATTCATATTTCATATGATGGCCACATATACAGTTGAAGTCAAAATGTTAAATTGATGTGGCCAAGTTTTAATTTCCTGGCTGATGTCTTGAGATGTTGCTTCAGTATTTCTACATAATGTTCTTTCTTCATGATGCCATCTATGCTGTGAAGTGGACCAGTCCCTCCTGCAGCAAAACAGCTCCACAACATGATGCTGCCACCCCATACTTCAAAGTTGGGATGGTGTTGCTAGGCTTGCAAGCTTTCCCATTTGTTCTCCAAATGTAACACTGGTCATTATGGCCAAACAGTTCAATCTTAGCTCCATCAGACCACAGGACATGTCTCCAAAAATGTGTCTTTTTCCCAGTGTAATTTAGCAAATTGTAATCTGGCTTTTTTTGTTGCTTCTGGCTTGTTGATTTTCCCATGTTGTCACAAAAGTAAGCAGTGTGTTTGAGGTTTTCCTTAAATACTATTCTACAGTTGTGCCTCCAATTAACTCAAATGTTGTCAATTAGCCAATCAGAAACTTCCAAAACCTTGACACCATCATCTGAGCTTTTTCAGAGGCATAATAATCTTATTGTATGTAAACTTGACTTTCAAGAAAAGTTATAACAATTTCTCAAATAATATCTCTCTCATTATTCTGCTATTAAGTATAACAGAAACAAATTTGATAATCCTAACTTACCTAAAACAGAAAAAGTTTAGTTACATCAACATCTGACTTTTTTAAATGGTAATGTGCCTTTTTATACAGTGTATGTAAACTTCTGGTTTCAACTGTAAGAAATGAGCTATTAAAACTATTATGTTTAGAAATGTGTTGTAAAAATCTTGGGGAAGATTGCGAATAAGAGATATTGTTGCTAAAGCTTTTTGTTGTTATTGTTGTTTTTGCTTACTACAAGCCCAGATGCTACTTATAACATCCTGACAATAAGAAAGCAGAAAGAGTTGCTAATGGAGAGTGAGTCAAGCTTTCCAGCTGGCAGGATCTGCTCACACTGACTGCTATTAACACTCACCTCTGTTGGAACATCTTTACGGCCCATGGTGACAAGTGCTGGCTACCTTCCAGAGCACTTTCAACACCCAAAAGAAACAGCCTTCTATGAACTATAGAAAAAAAGACTTGAAGTAAATGTAAACCACACAGAGGGTTGAATATTTCTTATACCAGCAACTGAGCAAATCCATGCAAATGTCAGCCTTGGCAACAGTGTTGGGGAAAGTTTCTTTAGAAAGTAATGCATTACAATATTGAGTTACTCCCCAAAAAAGTAACTAGTTGCATTACTTAGTTACTTGTTATAGTAAGTAATGTGTTACGTTACTTTTAAGTTACTTTTGCGTCACTTTTTATTACCTGACTGAGGCTTGATCTCTTTCAGAACTTTTTTTTTTTTATAGAGGAGTTCTGCAATTAAAAACATGCTGTATAACATTCACCTTCATTTACCTTTGAAAATGAAAATGAAATTTTAGGATAATGTTATCTGAGAACTTCCTGTCCCCAGAGCTCTACATGCCGTAAATACAGATTATTGAAGGTTTAAAGCAACGTGTTTGCTACTTTTGTACTATTTGTCTTAAGTAAAATCACTGTCCTTCCCAGAGATGGGTTGCGGCTGGAAGGGCATCCGCTGTGTAAAAATGTGCTGGATAAGTTGACGGTTCATTCCGCTGTGGCGACCCCAGATTAATAAACGGACAAAGCCGACAAGAAAATGAATGAATGAATGAATGAATGAATGAATCCCTGTCCTTTTCTTTGATGCGTTCAAAATAATGAACACATTCTCTCATTGACTGTGTGATTCATTGTGACTAATTTTAATTCAGCACTTTATTTTTTTAAAAGCTAACTAACTAAACTAAAAAGTAACTCGAATATTATTACTTAAGTAATATTTTTACATAACTCTCGTTACTTGTAATGCCTTACCGCCAACACTGGGCATGAAAACAAAACAACATACCCAGCAGACACACAACATCATAAGATATTAATATTAGGTTAGATTTAGGTCACCAGCATCTAAGGAGAATGTTATTTTGACGTAACGACGTGAAATGAAGTTGATATTTTGTTGATTTTAGGTTGTGTTGGAAAGTGACCAAAATCCAACGTCAAGCCAACATCTTAAACCAACGTCATATTGACATCAAACATTGACATTTATTCGTTAGATTCGTTTATTCGCAACCAAAATCCAACATCTGATAGACATCATATTGATAACGTCCACACAACGTCAAACTGTAGCATCATAATACGTTGATATTTGATAGTTTTTAGGTTGCGTTGCCAATTTTAATTTCTAATCAAAATGCAACGTCCCACGGCGTTTGGGTACAACAATAATCTGACGTCATGTTGATGTCCTGTGCCTGCTGGGTAGGCTCATTCTGAAAAAGGTAGCCCTATATACATTTCTGAAAATCGCAAATTATGTAGCCAGAAGTACGTATGGCTGCATTTCGGTGCTTTGTAAAAACACTATCGGTTGTGTTTAGGAAAGGAGTGGGTGGGGTTATCGGTCAGTCAGTCAGTCAGTCAGTTGACATCAGCCTCTGGTGGATTTATGCAAGAACAGCATGCACGAAAGGCACTCGCGAGAGAAATTTGAGATCTCAAAAAGTGTACACAGTGGCCTCTTGTGGATTCGCAAAAACAAAAACTGCAAAAAAAAAAGTAGCTCCTGGGACATATTTGGCGCTCTTCAGAAATGTATAAAGGGGTATGCAATCAGAATGAGCCTGGGTTGGAAAAACAATTTTTCCAAAAGTTTTCACCAAAATAGCGAAACCCTTTTTTTTACAGTACTGCAAAAATAGTTCGCTAGTTAGTTAGTTAGCTAGTTAGTTAGTTAGTTAGTTAGTTAGTTAGTTAGTTAGTTAGTTAGTTAGTTAGTTAATAAAGTGCAATAAATCAACAGTTGTTGATCATTGTGCTGTACATACCTTTTAACAAATTATCAAAAATAGACAGCAACAGATAAAACAACATAGAATACATCCAACATCCAACAAGACACACAATAGGTAAAATAGGATAAATTTTTCCCAATTTAAAAGCTCTTTCTAGGAGGCGTAGTTTAAGTTGCCCTCTGAACACAAAAAATACTCAACAATGTCTCAGTAAATGTTTTTAAACAATTATATTTGATTTTCCAAAGTCACACAAGCGCCAATTTCACATCTGTCACATCCATAACGCAGAAGTGTCACATCCATAACCAAGCTTTTTCCTCATATATGCAAAGAAAATCAATAATTTTTGTTCTAGAGTGAGCCAACTCTTATCCTTTTGATTAGCATTACTTATTTTGGGTTCTTTTGGGTTTGGCTTTATTTTTTAAAAGCTAACTAATTAAACTAAAAAGTAACTCGAATATTATTACTTAAGTAATATTTTTACATAACTCGCGTTACTTGTAATGCCTTACCGCCAACACTGGGCATGAAAACAAAACAACATACCCAGCAGACACACAACATCATAATATATTAATATTAGGTTAGATTTAGGTCACCAGCGTCTAAGGAGAATGTTATTTTGACGTAACGACGTGAAATGGCATTGATATTTGGTTGATTTAAGGTTGTGTTGGAAAGTGACCAAAATCCAACGTCAAGCCAACATCTTAAACCAACGTCATATTGACATCAAACATTGACATTTATTCGTTAGATTCGTTTATTCGCAACCAAAATCCAACATCTGATAGACATCATATTGATAACGTCCACACAACGTCAAACTGTAGCATCATAATACGTTGATATTTGATAGTTTTTAGGTGGCGCTGCCAATTTTCATTTCTAATCAAAATGCAACGTCCCACGGCGTTTGGGTACAACATTAATCTGACGTCATGTTGATGTCCTGTGCCTGCTGGGTAGGCTCATTCTGAAAAAGGTAGCCCTATATACATTTCTGAAAATCGCAAATTATGTAGCCAGAAGTACGTATGGCTGCATTTCGGTGCTTTGTAAAAACACTATCGGTTGTGTTTAGGAAAGGAGTGGGTGGGGTTATCGGTCAGTCAGTCAGTCAGTCAGTTGACATCAGCCTCTGGTGGATTTATGCAAGAACAGCATGCACAAATGGCACTCGCGAGAGAAATTTGAGATCTTAAAAAGTGTACACAGTGGCCTCTGGTGGATTCGCGAAAACAAAAACTGCAAAAAAAGTAGCTCCTGGGACGTATTTGGCGCTCTTCAGAAATGTATAAAGGGGTACGCAATCAGAATGAGCCTGGGTTGGAAAAACATTTTTCCAAAAGTTTTCACCAAAACAGCGAAACCCTTTTTTTACAGTACTGCAAAAATAGTTAGTTAGTTAGTTAGTTAGTTAGTTATTTAGCTAGTTAGTTAGTTAGTTAGTTAGTTAGTTAGTTAGTTATTTAGCTAGTTAGTTAGTTAGTTATTTAGCTAGTTAGTTAGTTAGTTAGTTAGTTATTTAGCTAGTTAGTTAGTTAGTTAGTTAATTATTTAGCTAGTTAGTTAGTTAGTTAGTTAGTTAGTTAGTTAGTTAGTTATTTAGCTAGTTAGTTAGTTAGTTAGTTAGTTAGTTAGTTAGTTAGTTAGTTAGTTAGTTAGTTAGTTAGTTAGTTAGTTAATAAAGTGCAATAAATCAACAGTTGTTGATCATTGTGCTGTACAAACCTTTTAACAAATTATCAAAAAAAGACAGCAACAGATAAAACAACATAGAAGACATCCAACATATCACACAGCATCAACGATAAATAACAAGACACAAGATAGGTAAAATAGGATCAATTTTTCCCAATGTAAAAGCTCGGAGGTGTAGTTTAAGTTTCCCTCTGAACAAAAAAATACTCAACAATGTCTCTGTAAATGTTTTTAAACAATTATATTTGATTTTCCAAAGTCACACAAGCGCCAATTTCACATCTGTCACATCCATAACGCAGAAGTGTCACATCCATTACCAAGCTTTTTCCTCATATATGCAAAGAAAATCAATAATTTTTGTTCTATAGTGAGCCAACTCTTATCCTTTTGATTAGAATTACTTCTTTTGGGTTGTGCAGTTTATTACACAGAATTTATACAAGTATGTTGTATACTTGCAGACTTTTATGCACATCCATAACGCATGTTTATTTTCTTCACTTAAAATATAAAAAAATGTTAACAGATTGTTCTTTTTCTGATGCCATAACTCTGTGGTTAGTTGTTCTGTAAAATATAAACAGATGTTTCAATATATAATGTACTTTGTGTATTTATGTTTGAAGTTTTTACTGCAAATGTCACATCCATATCGTTGGAATTGCTCAACTGTTGTCTTAGAATTGCAGGTGTTTGACTGAATTTATCTCTGAAAACGAGGATCAACAGAGCTCGTCTCAAAATCTGAACTGATATAACACGCCGGTCACGACGATTCACACATCTGCTTCGCACTTTCTCTCTTCCTGTCATTCAGAAGTGAAACGCTAAGTGTTCTGTGCATCCTGCTTGTGTTGTTGCAGAGTGTGGCAGTGTGAATTTCTCTGCTAAGACATTCGCTTTGTGATTACAAGGTAACTTTTTACACTATTGACTACTTTTAACTTCTGTGCTTTCCAGTGTAGATTTCCAGTAATGAGCAGAAAAAGAATTTGATTCATCTTAGAACATCTGATTCATCTTAGAAAACAAGTTCAATATGGAACATGTATTCGTCAGTGAATCGCTGAGAAAATTGAATCATCAGTGTTTACACTGAAAACATTTTTTACTGAGTGCATGGGTTTTTCCCAGTGATGGGTTGCAGCTGGAAGGGCATCCGCTGCGTAAAACATATGCTGGATTAGGCTGTTCAGTCTATTGTGGCGACCCCTGATTAATAAAGGGACTAAACCGAAAAGAAAATGAATGAATGAATAAATAAATAAATAAACAAACAATATAATAAAATGTTTTAAATAGTAAATAAATAAATAAATAAAATATATTAAATAATAAATAAATAAACATGATAAAAAGAAATTAAATAATAAATACATAAATAAACAAACAAACAATTTAATAAAAGATATTAAATAATAATAAGTAAATTAATAGATAAACGGTGATGCAGTGGCACAGTAGGTAGCACGATCGCCTTACAGCGGCTGTGTCAGTTGGCATTTCGTGTGGAGTTTGCATGTTTGCATGTTCTCCCCGTGTTCATATGGGTTTCCTCTTGGTGCTCCGATTTCCCCCACAGTAAAGACATGCGCTATAGATGAATTGAATAAGCTAAATTAACCGTAGTGTATGTGTGTGAATGCAAGAGCGTATGTGTGTTTCCCAGTGATGGATTGCAACTGCGTAAAACATACATTATATTAAAAAATATTTAATAATAATTAAATAAACAATAAAAGAAAATATAATAAATATTAAATAAATAAACAATATAATAAAATATATTAAATAATAAATAAATAAATAAATAAACAATGTATTAACACATAAACAATATAATAAAAAATATTAAATAATGAATAAATATTAAACAACACAATAATAAATAATAAATAAACAATATAATAAAAGATATTAAATAAATAAATAAACAAACAATATAATAAAAACATAAATAAATAAACAATATAATAAAATATATTAAATAAAAAATAAATAAATAAACAAACAAGCAATATAATAAAAATAATAAATAAATAAATAAACAATATAATAACAAAGAATAATAAATAAATAAATAATATAATAAAATATATTAAATAATAAATGAATAAACACTATAATAAATAAATAAACTATATAATAAAAATAAAAAATCAATAAATAAACAATATAATTAACGATATTAAATAAATAAATAAATAAATATTTTAAATAGTAAATAAATAAATAAACAATACAATAAAATATATTAAATAATAAATAAATAAATAAACAATATAATAAACGATATTAAATAAATAAATATTTGAAATAATAAATAAATAAATAAGCAATATAATAAAAAACTAAATAAATAAAAAAATAAAAATATAATAAAAGATATTGAATAATAAATAAATAAACAATATAATAAATAAATGAATAAATAAATAAATAAATAAATAAATAAAATTTTAAAAAGAAATTAAATACTAAATAAATAAATAAATAAACAATATAATAAAATATATTAAATAATAAACAAATAAATACATAAATAAACAAACAATATAATCAAAATATTAAATAATAAACAAATAAACAAGCTATAAAATAAAAGGTATTAAATACTAAATAAATAAATAAATAAACAATATAATAAAATATATTAAATAAATAAAGCTAATCCAGCAAAAAATAGTGCTTAAAGGGTCACTAAATTGCAGTATTTGAATCTCATAATAATCTAATAAAAATTGAGGCAAATAACTGCAAAAAAGTCCAAGTTATCTTGCATAATCATGCATAATACTTTACTAGATATTTTTTTAAGATTCTAGTATTCAGCTTAAAGTGACATTTAGAGCTTACTATCTAGGTTAATTAGATTAACTAGGCAACTTAGAGTAATTAGGCAAGTCACTGTATAATAATAGATTATTCTGTAGTCAACATTTTTATTGGGGCTAATATTATTGATCTTAAAATGTTTTTTTTTTATAAAAAAAAAAACTGTTTTCATTCTGGCTGAAATAAAACAAATAAGAGTTTCTCTAGACCAAAAATGCGCAAAGTAGGGCCCGCGGGCCAAAGTTGGCCCATTGTAACCTTTGATTTGGCCCATTATCACAACTGAGAGAAGAGTGAGAATGATGGAAGAGGGTTTGGGCGAATGCCTTTAACACCGAGATCATTATTTTTAATTTGACGTAACATTTTTTTAGTTTTATTGCTGATCTACAAAAGAGTTTTTTAAATGTAAATTGTGCCACTCGACGGACTATGCAAAAGACATCAGAATGCAAATCAAGGCAAAAACTGGTGTAATAAATGAGATTTTTACTGTTATTTAAAAAATAATGCATTAGTTAATATAAAGCAATGTTTTCTTGTCATTTTTGAATATTATTAAATAAGTTAGGAAATTACACATGGCTACTATATTTACCTTCAGCCCACTAACCTCAATCAAGTTTGGTTTTTGGCCCTTCATAAGAAAAAGTTTAGGCACCTCTGCTCTAGAAGAACATTTTTTGTAGGAAATACTGTGAAAAATGCCTTGCTTTGTTATACATTATTTGAGAAATATGTAAAAAAAAATAAAAATTTACAGGAGGGCTAATCATTTATAATAACACTACATATATTTTATGTTATTATAATCATTTATAATAACACAAATATACAGTGTTTCAGAATAAATATAGGCTATTGTCTCCATTTTATTGAATTTTGATTCTTTTTCACTGATCTATCCATTTAAGTTGAAGCATAAATTATGAGTAGCTTGTAGCTCAACAGGCTATAATTTCAAAGTATCTTCCCGAGATCCAAAATACGGCGACAAATCTTTTACTTTCTGTCAAGAAAAACAATATGAAGTTCCCCCGAGTAGGAAGCAGCACACCTCATAGTGTAACTCAAGTCTCTCTGGTGTCCGGCAGCATGCTGCTCCAGGCATTGAACTCCCAGACACTCAAAAGGTGTCTTTATTCCAGCTGTACAAAAAAAAAAAAAAAAAAAACACACCACCTCCACCATCATTCCCACCGTCAGGCTCAAGATTTTGGGAATCCACCCTAAACACCCCCACCCACATTTAAGCAGCAGACACCCTTTATGTTCACATGTGTCACTGCTGCTTTACTCTGTCAAAATCCGACCGCACAATAGATGTGTAAAAAGATTGACCAACACCACGTTTTTTTCTTCTTCTTCTTCTGCACAGCCACCCGGAGAGACACAATAGAGCGGGGTGAAAAACACACCTGCACTTTTATCCAGCAAGAAAGCAATGCCTGTGTCCTGATACTACAGCGCCTGCAGACCAATATTAACTGTTGCGCAGCACAAAAGACAAGCAAAGGGTCCCTGAAATGTGAGAGTGCAGAAAACATTTAAAGTCAATAAAAGTGTGTCACTTGGACAGCGAACAGCATGGAGTGGAATGATGTTTACACAAGCACGACGCATTGTCAGGCGAGGTGATTTTCATAACTATATATGTTTATTGTAGCACTCAGTGTGGTGGCAGGAGATGTTATCACGGTGACCTGTTGATCTTGAAAGTCGTCTTCACAGATGTATATAATACACGTACAAGGGGAGTTTGTCGGAAACCCAAAATTTATGTTGTATGTACTATATTAAAAGCAAGAGTACAATTTATTTACGTAATTTAATTCAATTCAATTCATCTTTATTTGTATAGCACTTATACAATGTAGATTGTGTCAAAGCAGCTTCACATGGAAGATTATAGTGAATTGAAACAGTGTCAGATCAGTTTTCAGAGATTAAGTTCAGTTCAGTTTAGCTCAGTTCAGTGTGGGTTAATTATCACTACTTAGAGTCCAAACACTGAATAGCAAATCCATCAATGCGCAGCTCTACAGATCCCGAACCATGCAAGCCAGTGGCGACAGCGGCGAGGAAAAAACTTCACCAGTTGGCGAAAGCGAAGATTTTAAAAACCTTGAGAGGAACCTGGCTCTTGGACGTCAATCGCTCTCCAGCCTCCAGCGCCTAGACTGCATCTCTGCACAAGACACTTGGCCATAGGAAAAATGGTCGTGCCCAACTGAGCCTGGTTTCTCTGAAGGTTTTTTAATTCTTCACTTTTGCCAATTTGTGAAGTATTTTCCTCGCCGCTGTCGCCACTGGCTTGCATGGTTCGGAACCTGTGGAGCTGCGCATCGATGGATTTGCTCTTCAGTGTTTGGACTCTCAGAAGTGAATATTAAACCACACTGAACTGAACTAAACTGAACTTCTACACTGAAAACTGAACTGACACTGTTTTAACTGTTCAATTCACTATAATCTTCTATGTGAAGCTGCTTTGACACAATCTACATTGTAAAAGCACTATAGAAATAAAGATGAATTGAATTGAGATGAATTATGTTTTTGTAACAAAACTCTTTTTACTTTTTAAATTATAAATTCAAATAACTTCTCGAATGCACATTCTCGAAACCGTCTTGGCTGCCTTTTGATATATGACACATATTTTGATATTTCTGCGCAGAATTTTGTAAAAAAAAAAATCACAAATTTATGCGGAAGGATTTTGGGAGTATTTAGCTACAAACTTAGAAGTATTGTAGCTTTTTAAAAAATAATACCTTTTTAACCTTTATTTAATGTTTATAATGCAAATGCAATTAGATCCACTTATTTAGTAAAAAAAGCAAGTCTCTCATGTAATATATCTACTAAAAGTGTAACAAGGGGAGTGACACTGACAACAGGGTGCAGTTCCAAATGCAAGATTTTATTAAAGGGATGGTCAGGCAAGCAATGATCAACACCGGAGCAAACAGATGTATGAAGACAATCCAGAGTCGTAGTCAATATAACAGGCAGAGGGTCACAAAGCTGGCAGCAGACAGGGAGAAACAGACAATCAAGGCGAGGGTCAAAACACAACAAAAACAAGACAAGGGAAACGTGTTGAAATGTCACTGAAACAGATAACAAGACTCAGCAACTGGAGTGAGTGTGTGTGCTGCTTATGTACTGTGTGTAATCAGTTCTTGAGCAGCTTCAGCTGTGGGATGTAATCAATGATGATCTGGAATTGGTTGTGTGTGTTGTGAGACTGGGTGTTGTAGTCAAAACATGGCGGATTTGTAGTCCATATGAATGTGTGTGTTTTTTCCAGCGATCTCTGGGTGTAGACAAAAAGACAGAAAGACATATTATTTTACAAACTGGATTGTAAATAAATGAAATTAACATTTTCATATTAGTCAATAAAATCACTGAAATTGGTCATTTTTTAAATTAAATATACATTTCCACACATTTACAGTAAATTACATCAATAAACTCAATGATGGGCTAAAAATCTGCGGAAATCTACAGATTTCTGCACGCACACAGTGCCGGCCCGTCCAACAGGCAATATAGGTGGTCGCCTAGGGCCCCACGGTTCTTGGAGGGCCCTACGAATGCTACTCTTGTATATTGACTGTGAACATAAGCGCGAGAATGAGCATTTACCAACGCAATCTCACGGCCAATTCGTAACTTTTTGATTAGTGGCTAATTCGTATGAATTCGTACGATCTAATTCGTACAAATTAGTACGATTTGCCCATCACCCAATGACGGTTGGGGTTAGGGGTGGGGTTAGGTGCCACGCCTCCTTTTTAAAATCGTACATTTTCGTACGACTGAACTCGTACGAATTCGTACGAATTAGCCACTAAACTGACAAAACGTAAAATACTTACGTTTCCTCGTGAGATCAGGCTGGCATTTACGTATAAATCATGAATAATGCGCATTGTGCAATGCACAAACCCCATTAAACATGATACAATTCACAAAGACGGTGAGAAAAAAATAACCTCCACATTTCATTAAAAAAAAGATCTGTATAATTCATATATGACAAATAACTCAAAATGATAATAAATACACAGCAACAGTATGAATAAAAGCAGACAATATTAAAAACATACCATGCAGCAGCACCACACTCTATTTTGCATAACACAGCCCGCGACTACTACTAAAACTAGAATGACGTAACATATTCCTTTACAGATTCCACACATCTCTCCAAATTGCTCGTGTTTGATATAAACCCAAAAAAGTGTCTTAAAGTCTTAAGTAATATAACGTCACAAGTATCCAATCTGTGCCCTTCTTCATTTATTTTTTAATTTATTTGTATTTTATTTTATTTAGTTTGTTTTATGTTCAATTTTTTTACAACACACTTGCACTTTCAGTTGCAATACTTTGCAAAAATTTGCAGTACTTGCAACTTATTTGTTTAAATCTGAGTAAATATTTTTACATATGTATTATAGGTTAAATATGTTACAGTTAATAAAAATGTATACACTTAAATATTAAAATTTTATTTTTTTTGTGATTTCTTCTCACTGTTTTTACACCAGTGGACCCACTTTTTTTCTCGCCTAGGGCCCCTCAACCCTACGGGCGGCCCCTGCACGCACAGATTCCGTGTGGGCCTAGGCATGACATAAGACATTCATAACAAAAGAGTAATATACTGTATAATGTTATACATTAACACCAAGCCAACTAGTTTTCTTTTTTATCATCATCTTCAGTGGTAAACAAACAGTGTGGTCAGTGGTTCCCGCAAGACATGTTTATTCACTGAGCTTTCGCTACCAATGCGTCTTACGCCAAGACAGAAGGAACTTTAACATTTCCAGTGAATGATTTGAGTTTATTTAAAAAAAACGATTTATGCACTACCCAACGCCATTATACAGCATGGAGCATACTCTGAATGTGTTTGTCTGACAGAAGAAAGCTGTACAGTATTCACCGACGATGGCTTGAGGGTGAGTAAATTATGCTGTAATTTAAATTTTTTGGTTAAACTGTTGCATTAAGAAATGGTTTCTGGACTATTTGTCCAACACAATCTCACGGCAATTCATAACTTTTTGATTTAGTGGTTTGTTTGAATTCGTATGATCACATTTGTACAATTTAGCACGATTTGCTCATCCTCCAATGAGGGTTCGGTTTAGGGGTGGGGTTTGGTGCCATGCCTCCGTTTTAAAATCGTACTTTTCCGCATGACTAAACTAGTACAAATTTGTACAAATTAGCCACTAAACTGACAAAACGGAAAACAGTTACGTTTCCTCATGAATTCAGGCTGGTTTGTCTTGCTGAAAAATTTTACTGAAATTTATAAAAAAAAATACGAATCAAGACATTATTTTGTACTCTTATTTTGTAAAATATAGTACAAACAACAGCCATTTGGGGTTTCTGAGAAACTGTATGTGCAATATTAATCTGTGCTTGTGCATTGTTGTGCTGCTGAATTTACCCAGCAGGCACACAACATCATAAGACATTGCTATTAGTTTAGATTTAGGTTATGACATCAGCTGACCAAAACTCAACGTCTAGCCAGTGTCTAAAGACAATAGGTGCGTTCGACTTCATGCAGCACTGCGCAGATCGATCGAAATCTGTCTTAAAGCGGTGCATGCCGGTTAGAAATTTTGGCCGGATTGATGCTGCGCTGACGCCATGTGACTGTCACATGTGGCATCAAAGTACCGCAACAGTGCTCCGAGATCAGACGACTGACTCAGCCCGCGCAGCACCTGAAGAGCGCCTGCTGAAGCTAAGATGACGACACTGATGTTACACGATTGGCCGAGTTCACAGCATGACAGCAACCACGTGTGTTGCGGGTTTATTACTGGACAAATTCCGATTCACAAATTTCAAAACAAACAATTAAATGTTCGGTTCATACCCTCTCTATCTTGTACACATCATGCTTATTAAAAGACTACAAATATTTTACTGCAGTATCATCTTTTGTTAAATAATTTGTTCATAGATTGTCTAGATTGTTTGAAAAGGTTTATTCTGCCTTTTTATACAGACTACTGTATTATACATTTTAGTGAATAACCAAATATTAACTCAAATAAGTCTTACAGACTTATAAAATAATTATCATAATTTATCCTGACACACCCCTATAAAGGTTTCTTAAATTAAGTAAAAAAAAATATTTTATTAAATATAAAAATATATGATTCTAAAATATTTTATTTCCTGTTAAGCCATTTATGCAGAAATGTTAAAAGTGTCATTGATGTAGCTGCTCTTTCTGGGTATTTTCTATTTAGTGTAGCTCATTTATTGTGGTCCTTTTGTTCAATCTCTATAGATTAAAGTGCTTTTTAAAAAATGCTTTTTATTATCCAAAATAACCATTGTTTAAGACTTAATCAAAACACCTTGTTTTGGGTTTTACACTAATATATATTGGAAAGTTTTACATCTATAAATGTAAATAAATGTAAACCCTTTTTTAGCATATTCAAACAAGCACTGGAACAGTATTGGCATACCATTCAACATCTGGTAGCCCAAAGACTGATGCTTAAACTTTAAGAATTTGAGCTTATTGTATTGTTTAATAGGCCTATTTGTGGATATTTATTTCCTTTTTATGTGCTCTCTCGTTTTCCCCTTATTTCTCATGCATTTGTTATATAAGCTACTTAAATTTAATTCATAATTCCCTTGTTTAAAAATGAACTATAGTTTGTAAAGACTGTATTCCGTTTTATGTGTACTGTAAATCTTTTGTTGTTATTGCAATAAATAAACAAATAAATAAATGAATGATCCCGCCATGTGATCGGTCATCATGACTGCAGCAACTTTGAGCCCTGAAGTGTCCGGCTTGACGGCTCCGTTTTCAACTCCGCCCCCGCCTGCGCTCGGTTAATCTCGTTGATCACAGGCTGCAGCTGTGCTTCATGTCGAACGCACCTAATGTTATTTTTATGTCCTTTTAAAAGTGACCAAAATCCAGCGTCAAGCCAACAACTTAAACCAACGTCATACTGACGTCAAATTCTGACATTTATACATCAGGTATGGCAACCAAAATCCAACATCAGATAGATGTCATATTGGTAATGTCCACACAATGTCAAGCTGTAACATCATTAGATATTTGGTTTCGTTTGGTTGATTTTAGGTTGGACGTTGGACATTGATGTCGGAAAAGATGTTGGGTTCTAACATCAACCTGATTTTTATTTCCAAACAAAATGCATCGTCCCCACGGCATTGGGGTACAACATCAATCTGACGTCATGTTGATGTTGTGCCTGCTGGGTAATAGCAATACATTGTTCTGCCTATAGTAAATTACATATCTTGACCTAATGTGGAAAACATCTGCAAACAAAGTCGTTTTACAGTTTTTGTGGAGTACAAAAATGTTCTTGGGGATTCATATGATTACAGTTGAACCACTGATGTCATGTGGAGTGTTTTGACAATATTTCTGATTTTCTAAACTTTGACCATCTTGGGACTGTTGCTGTCTGAAGATGAACAAAGGTCTCAGGATTTTATTGGATAACATAATGTTTATTTTTGAGAACACTTTAATATGAAGAGCTTATATTCATCTACTGTATTTGGACTGGAGTACTTGATTGTATTTTGAATGTTGATGACGATCAGGCACAAGAAAAATGGCAAACCATCAAAATTTAATTTAACTTAAAAACAAGCTAGTGATAGCTAGTGAAAAAAATACTCTGGACCATAATGGTGATAGTAATGGTAAATAATATCTTCCTCAAAAAAACCCAAACTGATTCTGAATTTCAGATTTTAAGCTTGTTTCAAACTTTTATATGATTTAAAGTGTCAAAATGATTGAAACATCCTCCTACAATTCTCTAAAAACACATTACATATCAGTGTTATGTCACCTGTGCCATTTATTACATAGAAAAAAATCAGCTTAGTCATATTACAATTTCAAAAAAAAAAAAAAAAAAAAACGATTTTTGCTACTTGTACAAGCTACTTGTTTAAAACGAGCCAAAACAACAAAATTCTCAGGATTTCTTGGGAACAACTTATTTTTTTATATTAAATCCGTTTCAGTTTGTGAAAGAAAAAAGTTCACTTAATCGATTTGTGTTGGGACAACATGACAGAATTATTTTGGTGCAACAGTGAACTCAGAATTTTTTTGTATATTGAGTTTTTCAAGAATTTTAAACAATTTATGCAATATTTTTCTTTTTGTTGTTGAAATGGAAAACGTTATTACTTGTACACACAAAAATGACTTTAGCTGCTGGTTCAAACTACTTATTTAAAATTAGTTGAATCAACACAATTAGTGTTATTATTAAGAAATATTTATATTTATAAAAATAATTAAGTTATTTTTGGGACAACTTAATTGTTTGTTCAATATCTACTTAAAATTGTAAAAACAATTAAGCTAACCCAGCATTTTTATAGTGTAGTGTATCTTTTTTAATTCGCAGCTGCATTGTGATTTCATTTGTGATCATATTTAAATTTCATTTCAACATTACATTTTCTGTCTCAATTTAAAAAAAGACCTATTTTGCACTGAAAAAAACAACAACATTACAAACTCTTTAGTTTCGGAGAACAATCTAAACAAAGATGCTTCAATGGCAACAGATAAAAGTAAAAAACGCGCTTTCTGTTTGATCAACTCGACTACATTTTGGTGTGTGTTTGTGTCCTCGCTAAGACAATAGTCACCAGACCACGGAGAAAACTCCTCACTGTTTGGACTGCATCTGGAGCATGAAACCGGCTCGGTCAGTCACTGAGAGTTATTAAAAAAAAGACAAACTGGATAAAGCCGCTTCTGGTTTTGATTTCATCTGAGAGAGAGAGAGAGAGAGAGAGAGAGAGAGAGAGAGAGAGAGAGAGAGAGAGAGAGAGAGAGAGAGAGAGAGAGAGAGTCTTTTCGACTTTTTCCGCACAAGAGCAAACCTGTCCTCTGCTTGGACAGCGGCCAAGTGAACATGCCGAGACCGACTCTGATCCTCTGCGCGTTTCCCCGTCGTCTGTTAACCCACCACCTCTGCCAGACATTGACGGCACATTGTAGTGTAATCATGAAGGGACCCTGAAGATCTCAGCAGTCTGGACTTAAGTCATGTCTGTGTAATGTATGTGTGAACGTGCTGCTAATGACTCAGCAGACATATTTTGCAACACAGGCTATTAGGATGCATTGTTAACCTATGGAAAACGGTAAGCTGCGGTGGACGTGAATGCCTTGAAATGATGAATTTCTGTCTGACACTTATGCATGTGTGTATGTGTGTGTCCAAACTTTTAACTTAAGAGGTGCTGTCCCCCCCTACTGGCCCACAGCTCCATATCACTATACTTAAACTTCAGAGGAAATCACTGAAACTGTCTTTTCTCTTTTTTTATTATGCAAGAAAGAACAATTACAAAGATACAATATGAACAAAAAGACAAAAAGGTTACATAAATAAAATTTAAAGTTTAAATGATTTACACCAAGAAAGAGTTTTACATGCAATATAATTATTAGAGTATATTAAGGAGTTCTGTGCGAGATCCTTTCTGAAAATAAAAAGTAAAAGTGTTTTTTTTTTAACATTTACATTTATGGATAAAGAATTTAGTCAGAAAAAGTAATTAATTAATAATAAATTTACAACGAGAAGGATCTAAGTTCAGAGAGTAACCACATAATACAATTTTGGGGATATACAACAGTTTGGAAATAAGAATGTTTTAACTTACCCAGAAATTGGTAAAGTCAACCCAAAACACTTTACAGTTAAGTGCATTCCCAAAATAATTGATTTAGTGCAACTGTCTCTTCATTGTCTTCTTTTAAATCTAACCTCATGGCACACTTCTTCAGTATGAGTTCCTAATTTTAATTGTATTTCCTCTGTGAGAGTTGATTTTGTTTAGTTATCTATAGTCTTATCTGTTCGTTTGGATTTTAACAGCACTTTGGTCAACCCTGGGTTGTTTATTAATGTGCTTTATAAATAAAAATGAATAAATAAATGAATGAATGAAAACATTCTGAGTATGTATGTGATGAATATGTAAGTCATGGAATTATATATGAATTTTCTTTTAACTCTAATTGGAATAAATCTTATAATTACTGTAATAATTCTCTCTCTCTCTCTCTCTCTCTCTCTCTCTCTCTCTCTCTCTCTCTCTCTCTCTCTCTCTCTATATATATATATATATATATATATATATATATATATATATATATATAATATATATATAAAATTCTCCATCTTATTATTCATTCATTCATTTTGTTTTTGGCTTAGTCCCTTTATTAATCTGGGGTCGCCACAGCGGAATGAACCGCCAACTTATCCATCATATGTTTTACACAGCGGATGCCCTTCCAGCTGCAACCCAGTACTGGGAAACAGCCATACACACTCATTCACACACATACACGGCCAATTTAGTTTATTCAATTCACCTAAAGCGCATGTCTTTGGACTGTGGGGAAAACTGGAGCACCCAGAGGAAACCCAGGCCAACTGGGGGAGAACATGCAAACTCCACACAGAAATGCCAACTGACCCAGCCGGGGCTTGAACCAGTGACCTTCTTGCTGTGAGGCGACAGTGCTAACCACTGAGCAACCGTGTCTCCTTTACTATTATAATTATTATTGTTATTATTATTATTATTATTATTATTACTATTATTACAGTATACATTTAATTTTAAGGTGTCCTTAGAGTGCAAATGTTAATTTATATATATTATTATATATAAATATATTTATGTATATTATTAATTACATATACTTGATATATGATAAGGGTTAGAGTGAGGGTTAGTTTTAGGGTTAGTTGTAATCATGCATCATTTATTGTAATTAGTATAGTGCATAGAATGTGTTTAACAAAAAAAAAAGCCTTAAAGTGTTTTAATTTTATTTTCATTCATTTTCTTTTCGGCTTAGTACCTTTATTAATCTGGGGTCACCATAGCGGAATGATCCGCCAACTTATCCAGCACATGTTTTACACAGCGGATGCCCTTCCAGCAACAAGTTTACCCCTCTCTTCTAAGTAAAGTGTACTAATCACTTTTTACAGTGTGTGAAATAATATTAAAATACCTAAATTATTTTTTTCAAAACCAAATTCCTCCTCCTCCTTCTTCTTCTTCTTCTTCTTCTTCTTCTTCTTCTTCTTCTTCTTTCTCTCCTTCTTCTTCATAGAGGAAAAAATAGAGGGAAATCCCCATCACTGGGAAATTTATTTTATTTTATTTTATTTTATTTTATTTTATTTTATTTTATTTTATTTTATTTTATTTTATTTTATTTTATTTTAT
Organism: Danio kyathit; assembly: GCA_903798195.1. Lineage (NCBI taxonomy): Eukaryota > Metazoa > Chordata > Actinopteri > Cypriniformes > Danionidae > Danio > Danio kyathit. Next base: position 15,100,785 of record LR812538.1, read on the forward strand.
TTTAGACAACAGATCTTTGATTTTTGTTTTACAACTATTTTTGTGAGTTATGAATAAGAAAAAGAAGAAGAAGAAGAAGAAGAAGAAGGAGAAGAAGAAGAAGAAGAAGAGGAGGAGGAGGAATTTGGTTTTAAAAAAAGTAATTTAGGTATTTTAATATTATTTCTCACACTGTAAAAAGTGATTAGTACACTTTACTTAAAAAAAGAGGGTAAACTTGTTGCCTTATACATGCAGCTATTAAGTAAACAAACAATGTCTATAATTATAAAAGTTAAGTCAAGGTTAAGGTTAAGGTTTAGTTAAGGTTTACTAACTTTTTTCAAGTAAAATCAATTTGTTGCTTTTAAGGCAACAGGTTTACTCACTTTTTAAAAGTAAAGTAATCGCTTTTTACAGTGCAGTATACTGTGTTGCAGCTGGAAGGACATTCGCTGCGTGAAACAAATGCTGGAATAGTTGGTGGTTCATTCCACTGTGGCGACCCCTAATAAATAAGGGACTAATCCGAAGGAAAATGAATGAATGGATTTTAATATTAAGGTATTAATATAGATTTGTTTTTTTTACTAAATTTAGGGTGGAAAGGTGGTCTTTATGTACTGTATTCATGTACACATGCATTTATTTTTTCATTCAAACATTTACATAAAAATCAATCGCTGTAACAAACCTGATATTGCAATACAGCAAATATATATGCTTCAGACAATAAAAAAGTGAAGTAAAAACCAATCCAAAAAGCAGGCTAGACCACCTCTAAACCCGAGACCACCTAAATGTTTTCCGTCTCGTGCTTACAGAAGCCATATTGCTGTAATGATTTAATTGCTGTGGGACTGCAAGGCTAATAAGGTTTCTAAATCAGTCTGCTTTATTTGTTTTCTTTTTGACTTGCGGCGAGAGGGAAAATGCAGTGGCTCTAATTGGAACGCTGTCATTAAGAGATATTTGGTATTAAAGTTCCTTCCTTTAGTAATAGTTTTGTGGATTTTTTTATAGCTCACTTGTGTTCCTCTTGTCAAAGTGACTTCAAGAAGTAAATGTTTTTTAAAGCCAATATAGCCCTTGTCGTAAAAAAATACAGTAGTTTCTTAGCAGCGCACACATCCTGAGAGATGTGGTCGAGGAATGGAGACCACCATCTTCTTGTTTGGCTCCTGGTGGGATGAGATATTTAGTTTATTATGTAATATAGAACAGATGACTTTAATGTTTGACTGGGTTACTGGGTTGCGGCTGGAAGGACACCCGCTGTGTAATACATATGCTGGAATAGTTAGCGGTTCATTCCACTGTGGCAACCTCTGATAAATAAGGGATTAAGCCGAAGTAAAATGAATGAATGAATGAATGAATGAATTTTCTATAAGGGAAACTATTAAACTTTTTAGAGACACATGAAGGTGGGAATATCCAACGCAATCTCACGGCAATTCGTAACTTTTTGATTTAGTGGCTAATTCGTATGAATTCGTACGATCTAATTCGTACTATTTAGTACGATTTGCCCATCACCCAATGACGGTTGGGTTTAAGGGCGGAGTTTGGTGCCACGCCTCCTTTTTAAAATCGTACATTTTTGTACGACTCAACTCGTACGAATTCGTACGAATTAGCCACTAAACTGACAAAACGTAAAATACTTACGTTTCCTCGTGAGATCAGGCTGGAATATCACTTGTCTGAAGTGTGACTCCATTAAACTCCCCATATGATACCAGAACATTTTCACAACTTTTTATTCTTCAATTGTTTTAGGATTCAACACACTTATATCTAAAATTAATGGCAGATAAAATGTGTATAAAATCATTGAAACATGTGCAGTTTATGCAGCTACATTTAATTTGATACTACAGTGATTAGAGGCCGCTGTCAACTGACTGACTGACCAATCGACTGACTGTCGACTGACTGACTGACCAGTTGACTGACTGACTGATCGACTGACCAACCCTCCTCCTTGCCTAAACCCAACCAATAGGGTTTTCTAAAGCACCGATTGACCCACCCACCCACTTCCCTAAGCCCAAGCGACAGTTCTAAAAAAGCAGTCCAGAAAAAAAGCCGTCACTTGATTTTTACCACGTATTCAGATTTTACTCCATCCTCTGTTATTTACTTGTTTATAATTTTTTTATTTACGAATAAATACAAAAACATGTCCAATAAACAAACAAGCAAAGAAACAAATGAATAAATCAAACTTATAAATAAATAAATAAAAGCCATGTCAAATAAACAAGCAAACAAACAAATAAATAAATAAAAAATATGTCAAATAAACAAACAAACAAATAAATAAATATTAATGCTAAAATTTTATTTAAAATTATGTATTCATTTCTTTGTTCTTTTAATTGTATATTTATTAATGAAATGTTCTTGCCACGAAAATAGCCTTTGTTGCTCACATGGCATTATATAAAAATTAATCATCATCATCATCATCATCATCAAAATGATCATCACTAGTAGATTTGATGTTTTGAGATTTTTTATTTTTTTTGCTAAACACTCTTAAATGAAGGCTCTCTGTTCTTTGTTAAAACAACAAACATGTACAAAATCGAATAGAACCTACACAGAAAAATGCTTACGATAGTAATGCTAGTAATAACTTCACAAAACATATATTAAATAATATAACAGTTCTAAAAAGGCAATCCAGAAAAAAAGCCCTCGCCTGATTTTAACCACGTTTTCAGATTGTACCACATCCTCACCCTGTTTTTTACTTGTTTATTTTATTTTTTGACTTTTGTTTTTGTCTTACCTGCTTTCTGGAACCGTTCTTCGCCGGACTTGAACTTCGTCGTCATGGTCGGACCTAAACTCTGGCATACATGGCGAGCTACTGGACAAACTAGTCAAAAAAGGGAAAAGCCGTCCACACAGAGGTAAGCCGTCAGCCAGTAAGTGCAAAAAAGAGCGGCATCATACCGCCCCGCATTGTTCTTTTTAAAGACAAAATGCAGCCATACGTATTTCTGGCTAAATAATTTGTGATCACCAGAAATGTATATAGAGCTACGTTTTTAGAATGAGCCTATGTTGTTATTTTATTTTTTATTTTTGCTAAACACTCTTAAATGAAGGCTCTCTGTTCTTTGTTGAAGCAAACGTGTACAAATTAACCAAATAGAACCTACACAGAAAAATGCTTACAATAATAATGCTAGTAATAACTTTACTAAACATATATTAAACAATATATATAGTAAAACATGTCAAATACACAAACAAAAAACAAATAAATACAAAAACATTTTCAATAAACAAACAAGCAAATAAACAAACAAATAAATAAAACAAACATATAAATAAATAAATAAAAACCATGTCAAATAACAACCAAACAAACAAACAAACAAATAAAATATTTCAAATGAACAAACAAACAAACAAACAAACAAACAACAAACAAATAAATATCATGTATTAATGCTAAAATGTTATTTAAAATTATGTAGTAATTTCTTTGTTGTTTTAATTGTACAAATATTAATGAAATGTTCTTGCCATGAAAATATCCTTTGTTGCTGACATGGCATTAAATAAAAATGAATCCGCATCATCATCAAAATGATCATCACTAGTAGATTTGATGTTTTGAGAATTTTTAATTTATTTTTTTGCTAAACACTCTTAAATGAAGGCTCTCTGTTCTTTGTTAAAACAACAAACGTGTACAAATTACCAAATAAAACCTACACAGAAAAATGCTTATGATAATAATGCTAGTAATAACTTTACAAAAATACATGAAATAATATATATAGAAAAACATGTCAAATACACAAACAAAAAACAAATATATGCAAAAACATGTCCAATAAACAAACAAGCGAAGGAACAAACAAATGAATAAAACAAACATATAAATAAATAAATAAATAAATAAATAAATAAATAAATAACATGTCAAATAAACAAGCAAACAAACAAACAAATAAAAATGTCAAATAAACAAACAAACAAATAAATATCATGTTTTAATGCTAAAAATCTTATTTAAATTATGTATTAATATTTTTGTTGTTTTTAACGGCATAGTTATTAATGAAATGTTCTTGCCATGGAAATATGCTTTGTTGCTGAAATGGCATTAAATAAAAATGACTCATCATCATCATCATCATCATCACTTGTAGATTTTATGTTTTGAGAATTTTATTTTTTTTGCTAAACACTCTTAAATGAAGTCTCTCTGTTCTTGGTTGAAACAACAAACATGTACAAATGAACCAAATAGAACCTACACAGAAAAATGCTTACACTAATAATGCTAGTAATAACTTCACAAAACATACATTAAATAATATATATACCAACACAATCTCACGGCAATTCGTAACTTTTTGATTTAGTGGTATACAATCTCATTTGTACAATTTAGTACGATTTGCTCATCCCCCAATGACGGTTGGGTTTAGGGGCAGGGTTTGGTGGCATGCCTCCTTTTTAAAATCGTACATTTTCATATGACTGAACTCAGATTCATACAAATTCGCCACTATACCGACAAAAAGTAAAATACCTAAGTTTCCTTATGAAATCAGGCTGATATATACACAAAAACATGTCAAATAAGCAAATAAACAAACAAACAAATAAATACAAAAACAAGTCAAAAAACAAACAGACAAGCAAAAAATAAACAAACAAATAAAACAAATAAATAAATACAAAACTTGTCAAACAAAACAAGGAAACAAATAAAACAAACATACAAACAAATAAATAAATAAATAAATAAATAAATAAATAAATAAATAAATAAATAAATAAATAAATAAATAAATAAATAATCTAAAATGGCATAAATAACCACAGAGAAAAGATGCCTCAGTTTTCAAAAAGTCTTCAAAATCAGTTTTTTCTTGATTTTAATCAAAGAGATTTAATAAATGCCAATTTCAGTTAGTAAATATGAAAAGAAGGGTGTGAATTTGAGTGTTTTTGTTTATGAATAAAAGTTTTTCCAAATAAAAACAGTTGAATTCATTGATATATTATTTTTTACCTTTATTGAAGCATATTTTAACTGAAAAGGACTGAAAAAATCTAAGTCATTATCTTAGGAAAGATAGATGAAGATATAAGCGATTCCAGAAGTTTACATTGAAAAAATAAATAAAAAATCAGTGTTTCATCTCTAATACTGCAAAAGAGCATGAACCGTCAGGATCTAATATATTAGTTACCAAGTTAATTATATGAACGATCTTCAAATGAATTTATTTTGTTTTGTTTACTTGTTTGTTTTACTTGGATGTGGTTCTGGTGTCATTTACACACCCATGACTGCCTGATTCGTAGATCCTGAGAGATCCTTCAATTCATTCCTAGCTATATATCAGCCCACTGCACATCACACAGACTGCACGGCAGGCCAGAACAACCATCAGGCCACCTGGAAATGTCTCGGTGCTCCAGATGGCCTGTCCGCCTCTAGTGTCATAAATTATAAATAACAGTGTGACATTCATCACTCCAAAACAAGTTCAGATCACCAATAAACATTTCCACAAAAGACAGCAACGTGGCTCTCAGGCCCCATTTACACTAATACGTTTTATTTTTAAAACAGCGTTTTAGAATGAAAACGATCCGTGTCCACACCGGCGTCTCACCTAGCGTTTCTGAACAACTCTCCATTCATACTACACCTCTGAAAACGCACATCACGTAACCACACACACACACTCTGGCATGCACTCCAGCGATGAGAGCTGTGCACATCGGACTGCTCATCAAGGATCTACCGCTGGATCTAATCTCACTATTTTGATAAACGTAATATTTAAGTAATTTTGTCTCTATCTTACAACATATTCCCCGACTTTGGTCTTTTGAATTTATTATTTGTTCTCAGGTAACGTGTTTTGGCTGCTCGCAAAGATAAGTTAATATATTAATTTAAGTAACCACATACACTGATTCTGCACATTTGACTGATCGCTTGCCTTTATTTCCTATAATGTATAAACTTATTGTACGTTCTATTTTTGAAATGGCCATTATTGATTATTAAAACTGATATTCAGCAAAAGAGAGGGTATGTTTCGTATTTTTTTATGAGAATGAAAGGAGGCAGTTATGTTATAGACTCCGTTTTGTTATAAATATGCATACAGTGAAGATGACGGTCATATAAATATGTAGCTACACGATGCCTCAACAATGTTGGCATCTGTTAGGTTGCTAATATCAAAATGAAAATAGGCAGTTCCTCATATCATGTTATCATTTTATTGTTAAGAAAGTGAAACAACGTAGCCAGGATGATGTGAATGGGGTTATACAGTACACTGTTCCCTTTGAAGATGTACCCAACATGTCCTCTGGAGTTTGTTTTCCATATCAAACTTGCGAAGTCTGAACTTACAAGGAAAGTATGCAAGACTGAACTGTGTGTAGGCTACTTAATATTGAGGAAAAAGCTCCAATCAGATCACGTCTGCAGCCATGCCTCCGTTTTCAGATGTCTCTGTTTTCCACCATCCACACTAACACGGAGCAGCAGTGTTTTCGGTGCTTGAAAACCCTGGCATAGTGTGGATGGATGGCGTAACCATAGCAAAACTTATGCGTTTTAAAACTAAAACATATTAGTGTAAACAGGGCCTCAGATCAAGTCAGTTCTGTTAAATGTTTAGTAAATGAAAAAAAGTGCCATTTCGCCAGTCTTAGTAGCGCATCAAATGATCGGTAATTAAAGGAGAAAAAAAGAAAAATAGAATACATTTATATGCTTTCATATTAGACACACATCTGATGTTTGTATTTGCAACAGCTCCACGCCCACAACTTCACGCATTGGGTTAAATTAGGCTTTCCAGTCTCCTCGTTCACTCCTTTACTTCCATTGTGTCCGTTCAGTTTATCACAGCAAACCAACCCCGTGACGTCAGACACAGCGATATTCCAAGATGGCGGCGCCCTAGGTCTAAAATCTACAGTAAAACATGCCGTTTTCTGCTAAATGGTTACATTAATCGAGTTTGTTTAATATATTTTCATTAAAGTAGAATACAATGTACAAAATAAGGTAAACTTGACTGAGTGCTTCATTTCCCCTTTAAGGTCCCATAAAGTGCTTTGAAATGTGCTTTTTTATCCGAGGTCTGACATAATCTCAACCGAAATATGAAGAGAGGGTGGGAGATAGTGTAGCTCCTCCCCTTAAAAAACAGCCAATAGCATTTTGTTTCATCACAGCTCTGCCAGAGAGAGTGGTTAAGCTCAATCACATCCAATGAGAAGTGTGACTGACCATTCTCATCCTGTTATTTACTTGTTTAGTTTATTTTTTAGCTTTTGTTTTTGTCTTACCTGCTTTCTAGAACCGTTCTTCTCCAGACTCAAACCCAGTCGTTGTGGTCAACTCCTCTCTGCATCTCAAATACTCTAACGTACGCGGTGAGCCACAGGATAAACTGGTAACAGCAGAAAAGCTGTCCACAAAAAGGTCAGTTGGTAAGCGCGAAAAGCAACAGCATCATACTGTCCCATAGCCTTTGTTTTAAAGACAAAATGCAGCCATACTTACTCTGGCTACATAATTTGCGATCTCCAGAAATGTATATAGGGATACGTAATCACAATGAGCCTATGTTGCACTTAATATAACGTGGGACCAAAACAATATAGCAGTGGCTGCTGCTTACTATTTAAATATTGCAGGTTTAGTGTCTTGTTTGTAAATCTAAAGAAGCTATAATTCTCTTTTTTATTTTTAATAAATTTGCAACAATTTCGAAAAATCTTTTTCACATTGTCATTATGGTGTATTGTGTGTAGAATTTTGAGGAAATAAAGGAATTTAATCAATTTTAGAATAAGGCTGTAACATAAAGAAATGTGGAAAAAGTGAAGCGCTATGAATACTTTCCAGATGCACTGTACATCGCATTTAGGAACATTCATTCATTCATTTTCTTTAGGTTTAGTTCCTTTATTCATCAAGGGTCACCACAGCGGAATGAACCACCAATTTATCCAGCATATGTTTTACACAGCGGGTGCCCTTCCAGCTGCAACCCAGTACTGGGAAACATCCATACACACTCATTCACATACACACACTACGTAAAATTTAGTATATTCAATTCATCCTGTGCATGTCTTTGGACTGTGGGGAAAACCGGAGCACCCGGGTGAACATGTAGAGAACATAGAAACTTCACACAGAAATGCCAGCTGACCCAACAGGGATTTGAACCAGCAACCTTCTTTCTGTGAGGCAACAGTGCTAACCACTGAACCACCATGTCGCCCACATTCATGATGGCTCTTCTGTTTCCTGTTGCTCTGCTGTTTCTGTTGCTCTCTTGCTGAGTGTAGCTGCAGCTTAGCTCGCCTGCTCTGCTCAGCTTGCCTGCCCAGGTAAGTTCAGTTTTTTTTTTTTATTTAATTAGTCATCGCGATCAAACTCTGCTGATTAAATTAAATACTAACTCCATAAATAATAAATACTACCACCATGAGCACACTGTGTTAGCATTTAAGCTAACATATTTTAACAGTCCAGTTGTAAGTATTGTAAGCCCACTTTTAGCTCATCTTTGACCTGTTTTCTCTGTTCTATATACAAGTTTACAATCCCATATCAAGACTATAATCCTCCGTTGGTCAAGTTAATTACTAGCTCTTTAATTATAAATCTCTTCCACAATCACATCGTCACAGCTTCCGTGTAAACAGCCCACAGTTGTAGTTATTATTCACACTCTTGATTGTGCTTTTCACTTTATTGCTTTTCTTGTTTTTAAAGGTTTACACTTAGATAATGCGCTAGCTGAGCCCAAGGTTCCCGCCTGGTCAATGAGCATTAGGAGGGATACGAGATCAGGTATTTCTCGAGAGCGCCCCAGTTGTATTTTATTTTAATTTTATTTTTTTTTACCTATACTTTGGTTAATTTGGTGGTTCTATAAGAATCGATTCAGTATGTTTGCATTAAGTGCTTGTGACTGTTATTACAATTCGCTTATGTACATGTTTTTAGACTGGTACGGAGTACCCACGCGATCAAATAAAACTTGAACCATTGGCCCTCCTGTTGCAAGGCAGCAGCACCAGCCACTGAGCCTCTATGTCACCCAATCCTAGAATTGAGGAGGAGGGAGAAAGGAAGGATAGAGAGGGTTTTTTTCCAAAACGAAGATAGGGAATGAAGTTTAGGCCGGATATTTATAGTAATTTTTGAATGATCTGATAGGCTAGCTGATAGACCAGCTGTAGTCATTCATATCTCGTGCTCCTCTCAAAATCAGTTTGTAAAACTACACTTTTCAGTTTGTTTGCTGATTCGCATCTGTTTTCTCTTATGTGCATCGTACAGGTTATTTACTTACCCGCACTTAACTGCACTCTTTATATTGTACGTGTGTAATTCATTCAGACTTTTGCTCGTTCTTATCACTTATTTTTTGTTTTTACTTTCTAGTTTGCTAACTCGTGCCTGTTCTCTCTCACGTGCGTCGTACAGGAACAATGGTGATACAAAATCCAAAAAGTAATTAGAATTATTCATTCAAAAAAATAAAAATTTTGAATGTAAATAATAATAAAATATATATTTTTTCATTCATTCATTCATTTTCTTTTCGGCTTAATCCTTTAAATAATCTAGGGTCGCCACAGCAGAATGAACCGCCAACTTATCCAGCATGTTTTTACACAGCGGATGCCCTTCCAGCCGCAACCCATCTCTGGGAAACATCCACACACACTCATTCACACTCATACACTACGAACAATTTAGCCTACCCAATTCACCTGTCTTTGGACTGTGGGGGAAACCGAGCACGCGGAGGAAACCAACGCAAATGCAGGGAGAACATGAAACTCCACACAGAAACGCCAACTGACCCAGCCGAGGCTCGAACCAGCAACCTTCTTGCTGTGAGGCGACAGCACTACCTACTGTGCCACGGCGTCGCCATATATATTTTTTAAATAATTAAAATAACTTTTTTCCCTCCATGTTGACATTGAAGTGGTATTGTTCTTTGGCGTTTCATTGCTCACATTGCTAATTGAAACGATTGTTTCAATCATGATACCCACTCATTAAAATGCTCAATGAGCTATTTATAGAGCATGACGTTCCTGAAAACACAAAGATGCTATCATGGCACACGGTTTAAAAAACATGAACTAATTTGAAAGTGTGTGGGGGGGAGGGGAGATTTTTCTCCAACAAACAGGATAAGTTTGGATAAGTATAAGGAGCATGTCCGGTCTGTCCTTAATGGAAATGACACCTCTGATTCCAATCGTGATTGTAGTTGACCACTGGAGTTGATCAGACTGCAGAAAAAAGATCTTATGGCCCATTTCCACTGAGTGGTATGGTTTGATACGCTTTTATGGCTGTTTCCACTGTCAAAAGGTACCTAAAAGCAAACCCTACCGTACCACTTTTTGGGTACCCTTTGCAAAGAGGGACAAAAGGGTATCAAATGGCAGAGCTAGAAGTGCGGCTGTATGCTATTGGATTACAGAGAAATGTCACTTGCGCATAAACAAGCAGAGAATGAAAACAAAGAAACTGCCATTTTTAAATACACAGCTGAGACATTACACCGTAATACTATATACATATAATAACGAGCCATAGCCGACCTTAACTCAAACAAACCTTGTCGTTGTCTTGATGTACAGCCACCAAGCCAAGAAGAAAAAAATCAGCTGTGTCCTGTTTTTTTTTCGAGGCCGTCTAAAAGAGCGAGCGGTTTCACTTTCTTCAGGGAGCTCGTGATTGCTTGTGTGCGCGTCTATATTCAAAATAACAAACTTCTTGAGCTGATGATAATAATGAGCGCGTGATTACTGAAGTGCTTCTGACATCCGATCCTTTCAGAAACAGACAAACGCAAGAGTGAAGCGTGAAAAAACTAAGCAGAAGCTGGAAAAAACAAAGGAGCAAATGATTCTTTCAGCAACCTAAACCATGAACAAACTGCCATGTTTATCATCGCTATTATAAACTCGCAATGAGGGAAGTACCCTTAGTACCCTTTAGGCAGTGGAAACGCAAGCCTGATAAAGGTGACCCGTGCCGACCCATACCATACTGTACAGTACCAGTCAGTCGAAATGGGCCATTAGATATCAATTGCTTGATCTCACGTAAAGATTTTCTTCATGATATGGATTAAAAACGTTCAGGTTTACTTACACACAGTAGTTCACTGCTCAGGGTTAAAGGTTTGTTCAAATGTCTAAACAAGGATCAGAAACTAAAAGTAAATGCTAATGTCACTTTGAGTAACTTTCAGCTCATTTGTTGCATCCTAATTGAACTGGTACTAATTGGCATTGGAGAGAAATGCAAGGCGTTGAGGGTGTCACCCTGCTGGAAGTGTGACAGGTGAGTCTATACTTTGACACCGTAGGGAAGGTCTGGATTTTGATACCTGCTTCAGAACACAATGCCATCACGACTCAATTATCACCTGCTATATATACGTGTCACATCAAGGGAGGGCAAAGAAGGAAAAAAACAAGACCTCAATCAACACAATGTCTCAAACGCATGTGAGAAAGTCAAGGAGAGGATTTTGTCGCTTTCTCACATGCAGGTACTTTAAAATGAGCCTTTAACACTCTTCTCTTCTGACACGATGCAAATCAGGAGAAATTAATTTTAATTGCAAACGACTGTGACATAGCCTAATGTGTGGGAGAACTCGGATGTGATAGGCGTCATTGTCATACACATTAAAAAAGCGATTGGATTCTAATTAATCGCTTTAATACTGAATACTGAATGTCGTACATCGGCACACACTCTGATCGTCAGATTTTTTTTTTCCAGTTTCAGGACTTGCTCCTTTTGTTTAATGGCTGGCTGAGTCCTCTCTGGTGATTTGTCCCCTTCTCATCTGCATGGGCCGTAGAAATTCCCCCCGGAGCGCCGGAGGAGCTATTGTTCTCATCCCAGGTTGGGTTCCTCCGCCTGAACCTGCTCTCGCTGATGAGTCGGAGGCAAGCAAACGCAGGCAACGAATAAAAGACAGGGGCTGACAATGATTGATGTCTGAGCGCTCTCCCTGATTCGCTGATTAAACCCATCAATCTATATGCAGAGGAGTTGTCCGATGCAAATGGATCCAATCTGCCGAAACAGAGTAGTATTGTCTGAGTGTTGTGGAGAGTGCCAAAAAGCTGGAGGGAGCACGATTGGCAGCTTCAGGCCTCGTGGCTGGTCGTATCCGAGCTTGTTTTGTGTTAATGGAAAAACTATTGCACCTGATGGAGGGATGGGCTTTCCACTATGTTAATTATGCAGAAATTCTCATGTGCACAGAGAGGGCAAGATGTTACGGTAACTCTGCTGGAACGGGATTAGAGAAAGGGCTGGTCGGCAAACACTTATTTTATCATTAGCAGTGTTTGCTAAGGCAAACGTCACTATTATTGTTGCTCATGTTCATGTTTTTGGACAAACCTCTAACCTTAGGCTTTAAGATATATATAAAAAATAAAAGAACATACACATTGGTTGAAAGGGGAATAAATGCATACTGAAAATAACAGATTTTGCTTGGATCACTTATAGGAATTTCTTTATATTGGTAAATAAATAAGAAAGCTATGGTATTAGAGGAGCAGCCTTGGATTAGATAAGCAGTTATTTAAAATAGGCAACAGTTCATGGAAATTGGCAACCATAAATCATATCTACAGTTGAACAGAAGTTTACATACACTCTAAAAAAAGGAACATAACCTTTAAAAAAAAAATGTCTGATGGTAAATCATACTAAACATTTACTATTTTAGGTCCGTTAGGATTACCTAAATCATTTACATTTGCTAAATGCCAGAATAATGAGAGAAAAAAAAAATTTGTAGAATTTTTTATTAATTTCCTTGGTATTTTTTTTAGCTTTGCTTTTAAACTGTATAACTTTGGTAAAATGTTTTGAATATCCTTCCACAAGCTTCTCACAATAGTTAGCAGGAATTTTGGCCCATTCCTCCTGACAGAATTGGTGTAACTGAGTCAGATTTGTAGGGTGTCTTGCTCACACAAGCTTTTTTCAACTCTGCCCACAAATTTTGTATAGGATTGAGTCAGAGCTTTGTGATGGCCATTCCAAAACATTCACTCTGTTGTCCTTAAAACACATTTTAACTAATTTGGCAGTATGCTTAGGGTCATGGTCTGTTTGGAAGATTTGAGATGATGCTTTAGTATTTCTACATAATGTTCTTTCTTTAAGATTTCATCTATGCTGTGAAGTGGACCAGTCCCTCCTGCAGCAAAACAGCTCCACACATGATGCTGCCGCTCCCTTACTTCACAGTTGGGATGGTGTTTCTTAGCTTGTAAGCTTTGCCCTTTGTCCTCCAAAAGTAACACTGGTAATTTTAGCCAAACAGTTCAATCTTAGTTTCATCAGACCACAGGACATGTCTCCAAAAATTATTCCTTTTCCCAGTGTAATTTAGCAAATTGTAATCTGGCTTTTTTGTTGATTTGGGCTTGTTGATTTTGCCATGTTGTCACAAAAGGAAGCAGTGTGTTTGAGGTTTTCCTTAAATACTATTCTACAGTTGTGCCTCCAAATAACTCAAATGTTGTCAATTAGCCAATCAGAAACTTCCAAAACCTTGACACCATCATCTGAGCTTTTTCAGAGGCATAATAATGTTATTGTATGTAAACTTGACTTTCAAGAAAAGTTATAACAATTTCTCAAAAAATATCTCTCTCATTATTCTGCTATTAAGTATAACAGAAACAAATGTGATAATCCTAACTTACCTAAAAGAGAAAAAAAATTAGTCACATTAACATCTGACTTTGTTTTTAAATGGTTATGTGCCTTTTTATGCAGTGTATGTAAACTTCTGGTTTCAACTGTAAATGTAAATTGTGGCATATCACAAGTATCAGTTTTAGGTCTTTCTGTAACCACGGATAGGATGCAGTAGGGCTGGACGATATGGCAAAAATTTATATCACGATATATTTTTTTATTTCGGTCGATACGATATAATTCCGATATCGATATGGACAATATTAAAAAGAAAGGAAAAACTGCCAAGAACACACACAATGGATGTCTGTACCTACAAATGTCTGCAAAGTGAATTTGCAAAGTCGATAATACCTCCAGACACTTATAACTTTTTTTTAAAATAAAAACAGTACAAAAAAATTTGTTCACTTTTTATTTGTATTTAGCCTATACAAACAAGAAATGTGAAATAAACTATCAAATAAATAAAGCTCAAAAATTCATAAAAAATATGCAAAATAGTTTTTTAGAAAAATAAGTGTTGTAGTATAAACAGCAGGACAGCAGTGATGTGTGAACTGAATTTGGTGAGAGTACAGTAATTTACAGTACAGTTATTGAATATTTTTCATAATAAAAATTCATAACAAATATGCAAAATAGTTTTTTAGAAAAATAAGTGTTGTAGTCTTACCAGCAGGACAGCAGTGACGTGTGATCTGAGTTTGATGGCAGTATAATGAGTTAGAGGGAAGTTATTGACAGCTTTTGTAGTATTGGTTTTTGCGTTTTGCTCTTTGTAGACGGTCCCTAAGGATCGGCCTCTTTGCCGCCTGCGCATAGAGATCAATATAATGCGTCCAGCGCGTAGGAAAGCTCATTTTTAGGAAAATAAGGTTGTAGGTGGTTGTATACATTACGACAGTTGAAAAAATATGCTATTTGTGTAGGAACAATGTTTCGGTCATGAGTTATTGATCCGGAAAAGACGAATCTGCGAATCTGTTGCTAACTTTACTGAACTGAACCACTTCTACACCACTGCATTAGTCTTTCCTTTCTTATCAACTATTTCGTCTGCATTCTTACTTGTGGAAGCTTCGCATCTGTATTCAGAACACTCATTTTGTAGCTAAAACTTTCTGCGGCGCAGCTTAAACCAACTGCTGTGCTGAGCGCTGGCAGCGTGTCTGTGTTGTTCGTCATGACGTCATCACGTAAGTGAGATCAGATCACGCTCTTTCTGACGGCTGAGCACTGAACGTCATTCAGTGACAAGTGATACATGTATAAGATCTTATATAAATAATAATATATATATTTATATATATGCAAATTTATATCGAAATATCGGAAATGGGTTCAAAAATCATATCATCGTTATTGAAAAAAATTCTATCGCGATATATATTGATATCGAATTATTGTCCAGCCCTAGGATGCAGACAACAAGATGCGGATCCAAATGCAGGTTTATTTAAAGGAATGGTCAGGCAAGCAATGATCAGTACAGGAGCAAACAGATGTATGAGGATAATCCAGAATCGTAGTCAATTTAGCAGGCAGAGGGTCACAAGGATGGCAGAAAACAGGGAGAAACAGGTAAACAAGGCAAGGGTCTAAACACGGCAAAAACAAGACACGGAACTGCTTTGAATTGACACTGGTAACAGATGACAAGACTCTGCAATGGAGTGAGTGTATGTTCTGCTTATGTAGTGTGTGTAATCAGTTGTTGAGTGGCTTCAGCTGTGGGTGTAATCAGTGCAGATCTGGAACCGGTTGTGTGTGATGTCAGAGTCGTGCATGTATGGAAATGTAGTTCATTGAATGGCGGATATGTAGTCCAATAGTGAATGTGCATGTAAACCAGCGATCTATGGGGAGAAGATCGCTGGTGATCGTGACAGAGCCCCCCCTCTAAGGAGTGGCTTCCAGACACTCCTATCATAGTTCAGGCGGGAGGTGGAGCGGAGGCGGAACAGGGGGGAGGGATGGAGGGCCAGGACCATGCAGCTGAGGAGTGTCTGAAGCATGAAGCAGCAGTAGGCCCAGAGAGTGGAGCTGCGGAGGGCCTGGAGCGTGGAGCTGCGGAAGGCCCAGAGAGTGGAACTGCGGAGGGCCTGGAGCGTGGAGCTGTGGAAGGCCCGGAGAAGGGAGCTGTGGAGGGCCTGGAGCGTGGGGTTGCGGAAGGCCCGGAGAGTGGAACTGCGGAGGGCCTGGAGCGTGGAGCTGCGGAAGGCCCGGAGAATGGAGCTGCGGAGGGCCTGGAGCGTGGGGCTGTGGAAGGCCTGGAGAGTGGAACTGCGGAGGGCCTGGAGCGTGGAGCTGCGGAAGGCCCGGAGCGTGGAGCTGCAGAAGGTCTGGAGAGTGGAGCTGCGGAGGGCCTGGAGCATGGAGCTGTACAAGGCCTGGAGTATGGGGCTGCAGAGGGCCTGGAGCGTAGAGTTGCAGAGGGACTAGAGCTTGGAGTTGCGGAAGGCCCGGAGCGTGGAGCTGCAGAAGGCCTGGAGAGTGGAGCTGTGGAGGGCCTGGAGCATGGAGCTGTACAAGGCCTGGAGTATGGAGCTGCACAGGGCCTGGAGCGTGGAGTTGGAGCTGCAGAGGGCCTGGAGCATGGAGTTGGAGCTGCGTAAGGCCTGAAGAGTGAAGCTGCTGAGGGCCTGGAGCGTGGAGTTGGAGCTGCGTAAGGCCTGAAGAGTGAAGCTGCTGAGGGCCTGGAGTGTGGAAGGCCCGGAGAATGGAGCTGGAGCTGCGTAAGGCCTGAAGAGTGAAGCTGCTGAAGGCCTGGAGTGTGGAGTTGCAAAAGGCCTGGAGCATGGAGCTGAAGTTGGTCAGGGGCTAAGGTTCAGCAGGCACAGGCAGTTCATATAACCCCCATGGGTCTGGAGGCTTGGGTTCAGGAGACACTGGCAGTTCGTTTAACCCCAGTGGGTCTGGAGGCTTGGGTTCAGGAGGCATAGGCGGTTCATTTAACCCCAGTGGGTCAGGAGGCTTGGGTTCAAGGAGCACTGGCAGTTCGTATAACCCCAGTGGGTCAGGAGGCTTAGGTTCAAGGAGCACTGGCAGTTCGTATAACCCCCATGGGTCTGGAGGCTTGGGTTCAGGAGACACTGGCAGTTCGTTTAACCCCAGTGGGTCTGGAGGCTTGGGTTCAGGAGGCATAGGCGGTTTATTTAACCCCAGTGGGTCAGGAGGCTTGGGTTCAAGGAGCACTGGCAGTTCGTATAACCCCAGTGGGTCAGGAGGCTTAGGTTCAAGGAGCACTGGCAGTTCGTATAACCCCAGTGGGTCAGGAGGCTTAGGTTCAAGGAGCACTGGCAGTTCATATAACCCCAGTGGGTCAGGAGGCTTGGGTTCAAGGAGCACTGGCAGTTCATATAACCCCAGTGGGTCAGGAGGCTTAGGTTCAAGGAGCACTGGCAGTTCATATAACCCCAGTGGGTCAGGAGGCTTAGGTTCAAGGAGCACTGGCAGTTCATATAACCCCAGTGGGTCAGGAGGCTTGGGTTCAAGGAGCACTGGCAGTTCTTTCAACCCCAGTGGGTCAGGAGGCTTGGGTTTTGGCAAGTCACACGGCTCTGGTGACTCTTGGAAATTATACGGCTTTGGCAGTCCTTCGTGGGACTGAGGTGGCGGCTCTGACCAGTCATGGAACTCAGGTGGCGGCTCTGGCCATTCGTGGAACTCAGGTGGCGGCTCTGGCCATTCGTGGAACTCAGGTGGCGGCTCTGGCCATTCGTGGAACTCAGGTGGCGGCTCTGACCATTCGTGGGACTCAGGTGACAGCTCTGGCCTTTCGTGGGACTCAGGTGACTGCTCTGGCCTTTCGTGGGACTCAGGTGACTGCTCTGGCCTTTCGTGGGACTCAGGTGACTGCTCTGGCCTTTCGTGGGACTCAGGTGACTGCTCTGGCCTTTCGTGGGACTCAGGTGGGTCTCGTACCCCTGGCCCTTCAAGGAATTCAGGAGGATCTGGCGCCCGCCCTTCGGGGAATTCAAGTGGATCTGGCGCCCGCCCTTCGGGGAATTCAAGTGGGTCTGGCGTCCGCCATTCGGGGGATTCAGGGTCATCTGATGCTCGCCATTCAAGAGATTCAGAGGTTTCTGGCGCCCGCCATTCGAGGGATTCAGAGGGTTCTGGCGCCCGCCATTCGAGGGATTCCGAGGTTTTTGGCGCCCGCCATTCGAGGGATTCAGAGGTTTCTGGCGCCCGCCATTCGAGGGATTCAGAGGTTTCTGGCGCCCGCCATTCGAGGGATTCAGAGGGTTCTGGCGCCCGCCATCCGAGGGATTCAGAGGTATCTGGCGGCATCAATGGCTCTGGCGGCGGCGGCGACTCTGGCAGCTCTGGCGGCGGCGACTCTGGCAGCTCTGGCGGCGGCGACTCTGGCAGCTCTGGCGGCGGCGACTCTGGCAGCTCTGGCGGCGACTGAGGGTCTGGCAGCTCAGGAGGTGGCGGTGGCAACTCTGGTAGGAACAGCTCTGGTGGGTGCAGTAGCTCTGGCAACTCGGGTGGTGGTGGCCATTCTGGTGGCTCAGGTGATGGCATTTCAAGAACAAGAACTTGGACTGGACTTATAGCAGGAACAGAATCGGAATATAAAGCCATCTTGTGAGCTGGTGGCAGATTGACGCTTACCCATGCATGAGCTGGATGGCTGGTGACGGCCATTTTGTGAGCTGGGGAACCGGAGGCGGCCATTTTGTGATCTGAGGGACTGGAGACAGCCATCTTGTGAGTTGGAGGATTGGAGGCGGCCATCTTGTGAGCTGGACGACTGAAGGCGGCCATCTTGTGAACTGCAGGACTGAAGGCGGCCATCTTTTGAGCTGGGGGACTGGAGGTGGCCATCTTGTGAACATGAGGACTGGAAGTGGTCATTTTGTTAGCTGGAGGACTGGAGGCGGCCATCTTGTGAGCTGGATGACTGAAGGCGGCCATTTTGTCAGCTAGAGGACTGGAGGTGGCCATCTTGTTAGCTGGAAGACTGGAAGTGGCCATCTTGTGAACATAAGGATTGGAAGTGGCCATTTTGTTAGCTGGAGGACTGGACTGATCAACTGGGGACAGGAGTATGGGTGATGCCAGCATAACAGTATTTATGGAGGGAACATCAAGCCCCCTTGCCGGCGGGTCTTGCGGTCTATTGCCCCCCCCAAAAAACATTTAGGGGTCTCCTCCACCTCGCCTACGGTGAAGGTTGACCCAATGGCTCGTAAGGCCACATCTAGGGCTTGCTGGAAAGACCCCCGAGGACCATAACGGATGAGGGTGGATTTCAGTGGTTCATTTAGTCCATTATAGAAAAAATCAATAAGTATACAGTCCAGGATAGTGGTATCATTGGCAATGTCCAGAAAATAAATAATATGGTCCTCGAGGGAATTCATACCTTGCCTTAACCTGACGAGACATACTGCTGGATCCATGTTGTGGCCGAGTCTTCTGTAACCACGGATAGGATGCAGACAACAAGATGCGGATCCAAATGCAGGTTTATTTAAAGGAATGGTCAGGCAAGCAATGATCAGTACAGGAGCAAACAGATGTATGAGGATAATCCAGAATCGTAGTCAATTTAGCAGGCAGAGGGTCACAAGGATGGCAGAAAACAGGGAGAAACAGGTAAACAAGGCAAGGGTCTAAACACGGCAAAAACAAGACACGGAACTGCTTTGAATTGACACTGGTAACAGATGACAAGACTCTGCAATGGAGTGAGTGTATGTTCTGCTTATGTAGTGTGTGTAATCAGTTGTTGAGTGGCTTCAGCTGTGGGTGTAATCAGTGCAGATCTGGAACCGGTTGTGTGTGATGTCAGAGTCGTGCATGTATGGAAATGTAGTTCATTGAATGGCGGATATGTAGTCCAATAGTGAATGTGCATGTAAACCAGCGATCTATGGGGAGAAGATCGCTGGTGATCGTGACACTTATATTGTTTATAATTTACATTAATGATATGTGTAAGATATCAAAGTTGTTTAAGTTTATTTTATTTGCGGATGATACAAGTATCTTTTGTTCTGGAGATAATTTTAGCAAAACTTATGGAGGTGATTAAAACAGAAATTATTAAATTGAAATTGTGGTTTGACCAAAACAAATTGTCATTAAATATAAGTAAAACAAAAGTTATGTTATTAGGGAAATTAAAAAGTTGTCATAATATAGATTTAAAAACTGATGATGAAGTTACATATGCAATTAAGTGTCTTGGTGTTGTATTGGATCATAAAATTAGTTGGAAACCACAAATAAATAATGTGATATCAAAATTGAAAACAAGGACAACTTTTAAAAATGTGTGTATGTCTGAATGTGATGTGAAATTATGGAACAGTCTGGAACAGATTCTCAAACAATGTTAGGATAATAATCAATTTAAAAAGTTGTATAAATATATATTATTATATAAATATATGATGAATAGAGGAATGAGGAAATTTCAATTAATAGCTGTTTGCAATACTATGTATTTTTTTGGTGTATGTTATAATATAAATGTACAAATGGAATCAAACATATAATATGTCAAAGATGCCAAAATGATCAAATATGTCTCATGTAAAACTCATATGTCTCATGTAAAAAAAAGAAATAAGTTGAAGTAATAGACGAATGATGTGCGTGGTAATGGGGTTGGAAAATAATAAGCATAATAAGCGTATGCTTCATCTCCCTCCATTTCAACCATGTTGAAATGTATTTCTTGTTAAAGAATTTTTATGTATGATTTTTCTCTTCAAAATAAATAAATCAAATCAAATGTGGTTTTAAATAAATTATGTATCCAATATGCGGTCATCAGACTTCTCACAAATAAATCTACTTGTTAAAAACTTATTTGAGTTAATTCTGTTGAACACAATATAAGATAATCTGATGAATGTTGAACAGTAGCACCCACCCAGCAAACAATTTTGTGTTTAATAGACGTTTAATAGACATCTAAACATAGACAGCTTGGCTAAAAAAATGGCTAAACTTGGGCTGTCAGTGAAGATCTAATAGAGGTCTAAGAGTAGCCCAAAACTAGACTAGTTGTCATATAGACAGATTAGACAGACTTTATATGTGTAGTCATTCATTTCTGTTTATTTAATGACAAGTCTAGTTTTGGCCTATTCTTAGACGTCTATTAGATTTTCACTGACAGCCTAAATTTAGCCTTAGACGACTGTTTAGACGTCTATTAGACATCTATTAGACATTCAATCATTCATTTTCTTTTTCGGCTTAGTCCCTTTATTAATCTGGGGTCACCTTATTAACTTATCCAGCATATGTTTGTACGCAGCGGATGCCCTTCCAGCTGCAACCCATCACTGGGAAACACCCATACACACTCATTCACACACATACGCTACGGACAATTTTAGCTTACCCAATTCAACTATACCGCATGTCTTTAGACTTGTGGGGGAAACCGGAGCACCCGGAGGAAACCCACGCGAACACGTGGAGAACATGCAAACTCCACACAGAAACGCCAACTGACCCAGCTGAGGCTCGAACCAGTGACCTTCTTACTGTGAGGCGACAGCACTACCTACTGCGCCACCGCGTCTCCTCTATTAGACATATTTAAAAAAAATTAAATAAAATAGATTTTTGCTGGGCATTGACTTCCATAGTATTTATTTTTCTACTATGGAGGTGAATGGGTGCCAGCAACCAACATTCTTCAAAGTATTTTCTTTTGTGTTTAAAACTTTAAAACCACATGAGGCAGAATACATGATGAGGTGATTTTCATTTTGGTTAACAATCTCTTTTAAATTTGAAATAGAAGTGGAATTCTGATGACTGGATGTTGGATATTTGAAGATTTATTAATATTTTTAAAAACAAGTCTGCAATAAGGCTGCATTGCTTTGGTCAAAAATACAGTAAAAACATTGATATTATAAAATAAAATTACAAATTCTGTGGGTGACACGGTGGCTCTGAGATTAGCACTGTCCCCTCAGAGCAAGAAGGTTGCTGGTTGCTGGGCCAGTCAGCATTTCTGAGTGGAGTTTGCATGTTCTCCCCTTGTTGGTGTGGGTTTCCTCCGGTTTCTGCCCACAGTCCAAAAATACAGTATGTGCTATAGGTAAATTAGATCAACTAAATTGTTCGTAGTGTATGAGTGTGTGTGAATGAGTGTGTATGAGTGTTTCCCAGTACTGGGTTGTGGCTGGAAGAGGATCCGCTGCATAAAACATATGCTGGAATAGTTGGCGGTTCATTTCGCTGTGGCAACCTCTGAAATAGAGACTAAGCCGAAGGAAAATGAATGAATATTACACATTCCAATTGATGTTTTCTGTTTTCATATATTTCAAAATGTCACTTATCATGTGAGGACTGCTAAAAAATTCAGCTTTCTGAGCACACATATATCACACAATCATTCAGAAAAAAATTTATTTTGCGGATTTGGTGCTAAAGAATAAGTTTTTTTTATTATTATCACAGTTGAAATACAGTAATTATTCTGCTTCTTATTTTGCACTTTTTGTGTGATTTTTTTGTTAGCATTCTTTGATAAACAAGAAGTTAAAAAAACAACAAAAAATATTTTTGTTTCACTGTACTGTACTGTAAATCCTTCATAATTCTGTCATGGTATTTGTTATTTTATTTATTTATTGGTAGGGAAGTCTAACTTGTTAAATGACTATAAATGTGTAGCAACGTTCTACAAAATGTTAAAACATTCAGTGTGAAATAAATAGCACCATGCTAAAACATATTAGCATTATGTTAAAACCAGCTAGGAACCTGGTAAAATGGTTAAAAGAAGTTAATCATGCTAGCAATGTGTAAAACAAAGTAATAACTTTAGCACAGCTTTGTCAAGCCAACGTCAACCTTTTGTTTTCTAACTTTATCTATTTCCTTCCTGAGATAAACAAGAATGCTAACTACTGTATGGTTTGCTATCTGTAGACATGCTATAAAAGTGAGCTAAATACCTGATCAAGTAGAAAGTTTTGAACTGAACAGAAGTATATTCTAATCCGATGGCCGTCAGTTTAACATTTGGCACACAATCAATAGCAAATGTTATCTCGATGATACAGCAACGGACATGGCTGAAAACCATCTAAAATGGCAGCGCCACAATTTCTCATCGAAACGTAATTTCCTGCTGGTGTCATTGTGAGGTGTAGCCTGAGGGAACGAAGAAATGACACGACTACTTCTCCTGCAACACAGTTAGCATAAGCGTCACACACCCACCACGGAGGAGGATTCTGCCATATGGCTTCCTCTTTTCATCTCCGCTCTTTTCTTGGAAAACACTTTGAAGATTCGTTCAGTTGGTTTTATGGTTAGCTTATTCCTGCATTTTGCAGACCTTCTTTATTTTTGACCATCTTTATTATACTTCCAATTTTTAAGTTTCTGTCTGTTATGCTACTGCTCTATTGCTCACTTACTTACTTAAAAGACAACACACTTCTCCCCGCAAGCAGCTCATTTCCATATTAAAACAGGCTGCATGACTATGAGGAAGCGCAACTGTTAAAACTTACTAATGTTTACCAAAGTCTCTCACATATATAAGCAGCTTAAAGGGATAGTTCACACAAAAATGAAAATTTACTCATTATTTACTCCCCTCGAGTGGTTATAAACTTTTATGAGTTTCTTTATTCTGTTGAACACAAAATAGGATTTTATGGAGTAAGATGAAAACCTGTAATCATTGACTTCCGTTGTAGGAAAATTTTTATCATTAGCAGTGTTTGCTAAGGCAAACGTCACTATTATTCTTGCTCATGTTCATGTTTTTGGACAAACCTCTAAGCTTAGGCTTTAAGATATATATGAAAATAAAAGATCATACACATTGGTTGAAAGAGGAATAAATGCATACTGATCTCGAGAATAGTCTATGAAAAAATTACAGATTTTGCTTGGATCACTTCCAAGAATTTTTTTATATTGGTAAATAAATTAAAAAGGTATGGTATTAGAGGAGCAGCCTTGGATAGGATAAGCAGTTATTTAAAATAGGCAACAGTTCATGGAAATTGGCAACCATAAATCTTCATATCTAAATATAAATGGTGGCATACCACAAGAATCAGTTTTAGGTTCAATACTGTTTATAATTTACATTAATGATATTTGTAAGATATCAAAGTTATTTAAGTTTATTTTATTTGTGGATGATACAAGTATCTTTTGTTCTGGGGATAACTTTCGCAAAACTTAAAAAAAACTTAAAACAGAAATTATTAAATTGAAATTGTGGTTTGACGTAAACAATTTGTCATTAAATATAAATAAAACAAAGGTTATGTTATTAGGGAAATTAAAAAAGTAGTCATAATATAGATTTAAAAACTGATGATGAAGTTATACATATGCAATTAAGTTTCTTGGTGTTGTATTGGATCATAAAATTATAAAATAAATTATGTGATATCAAAATTAGTAAAAACTGTAGCAGAAGTGTATAAAGCAAGATTTATCATGGATAATAAATGTATTATATAACACACTCATGTTGCCATATATGAGTTAATGTGTTGAAATTTGGGGGAATACATATAAATCTAACTTACAATCCTTATGTACAAGGCAGAAAAAAGTTATTAGACTGATAGAAAATGTGGAGTATTTGGAGCATACAAATTCTTTATTTTTAAAATTGAAGATACTTAAGTTCAATGATTTGGTTAAATTTAAAACAGCACAATTTATGTTTAAAGCTAGGAATAAATGACTTCCGACATGCATGCAAAAGTTTTTTAAAGAAAGACAAGGAAGATATAATTTGAGAGAAGAACACAATTTTAGGAGGTTGAAAACAAGGACAACTTTAAAAAAAATTGTGTATGTCTCTATGTGGTGTGAAATTATGGAACAGTCTGGAAAAAACAAATAGTATGAAGGTTAGTGGAAACAGGTTTCCAGCTTTCTTCAAAATATCTTCTTTTGTGTTCATAAAGGATTAGTGAAGGGTGAATAAATGATGACAACTTTCAGTTTTGGGTGAACTATAACAGCAAACAAAGAAAGAAATGCATAAATAAGAATTTGTTTGTAATCATACGTTAAATTTCTTATTACCTTGTCCTTATCCCTATAATCTAAAATAGCAAGAATTAACGACAAGAATCAGACAATGTAGATGTATACTAGTTTGTCAAACTTTCTAATTTAATTAATTAATAATTTGTTCAGCAAGTATGCTTTAAAGTGGTCAGATGTGGCAGTAAATATATTTACAGATGCATTTAAGTCATCAACTGTTGCTGAGTTTGTAGTTTTTCTTGTGGAAAGACACATAAAAAATAATCACAGTAAAAATGATTGTGTGCCAAATGTTAAACTGATGACCATCAAATTAAAATATACTTTTGTTCAGTTCAAAACTTTTTACTTGATCTAGAATATGGCTAACCACAGTAGTTAGCATTCTTGTTTATCTCAGGAAGGAAATAGATAAAGTTCAAAGACAACTGATTGACGTTGGCTTGACAATGCTGTACTGACGTTATTACTCTGTTACACTTTGCTAGCATGATTTATTTTAGTTTTTTTTTTTTTTTTATACCATTTTACCATGTTCCTATAGCATGTTGAAACATATTACTAACAATTTTTAGTATGTTGCTATTTGTTGCACACTGCATATTTTAACATTTTGTAGGATGTTGCTAATATGTTTCTAGTATTTTTAGCAAGTTGCTAGACTTTCCTAGCAAAAACAAAACAACAAATAAACAAATACCATGACAGAATTTTGAATGATTTACATTACAGATTTATGAATAATTAACTGTTGTTAAGTTTATAGTTTAGCTTGTGAAATGAAAATTAATCAAATGTTAAACTGATGGCCATCGAATTAAAGTTCTGTTCAGTTAAAACGTTTTACCTGATCTAGAATATGGTTCATTTAAAAATTTAAAATAGCATGTCTGTTATAGTTTCAGATAGTAAACCATACAGTAGCTAGAATTCTTGTTTATCTCAGGAAGGAAATAGATAAAGACAAGCGGTTGACATTGACTTGACAAAGCTGTGCTAAAGTTATTACACTGTTTTAAACTTTTAAACTAACATTCATACATGTATGAATCATCAACTGTTGCTGAATTTTTATTTTTTTTGTTCTTGTGGAAAAACACTGCAAAAAATTACTTTCTTACTTAGACTTTTTGTCTTGTTTCTAGTCCAAATATCTAAAAATTCTTAAATCAAGAATAATTTTATAGATAAGCAAAATATATTGTCGTGTTTTAAGAAATAATATGGCAAAATAAAGTGAGTTTTTCCTTAAAACAAGCTAAATAATCTGACAATGGGGTAAGCAAAATAATCTTATGTCAAAAGGAAAACCAAGATTATTTTGCTTACCCCATTAGAAGATTATTTTGCTTGTTTTAAGGAAAAACTCACTTAATTTTGGCATATTATTTCTGAAAACAAGACAATATGTTTTGCTTGCCAAGAAAATGCTGCTTGATATAAGAATTTTTAGATATTTGGACTTAGTAAGTAAGTTTGGAGTAAGAAAAGCATTTTTTGCAGTGTAATAATGGTAAAAATGGTTATCTTTTTTTAAACTACAAGAAACATTTAAAAAAAAATAATAATAATTGTATTATTTGTTATAAATTAATTAAAAAATTGGTAAATTTCATAAGCACTGTAAAAAATGCAGGGTTCCACAAAATTCATTCATGTTGTCCCAACAGAAATTGATTAACTTAACACTTTTAACAAATTTATGTGGATTGAACATAAAAAAAAATAAGTTGTCCCAATGAAATCTCAAGAATTGTGTTGTTTTAGCTTGGAATGAGCAAAAAAATAAATATTTTTAAGTTTGACATAAGAGTTGCGTAAATTATAATTGACTGAGATGTGTGCATACTACTTTCTACTACTAATAAAACGGTGTTACATTAAAAGTTTTGTGAGGAAGAAACTGTATATTATTATTACCAGTCACTGTCAAGTTGAAATATGATACAAAGCATAATAGTGCTTAATTTAGGTATGGAAATGGAATATGATGAGGTTGATGTTTGGAAAGTGTGTTTTGGTTTAAATACGCTGTCAAAAAAGACCCACAGGTACCTTTACAGTTCCTTTAAAATGATAAAAGTTGAATAATAATAAAACATGTTGAAATATTAGTCAAAGATAGCACAAGTAAACACACCATGCAGGTTTAAAATGAAGATTTTTTATTAATAATGGAAAACAACCCCCCTACAATCAAAAAATCACTTAAATAGGACCTACCTGACAAAGGGAAGTAGACCAAAATATCCTCAAAATCTAAACATCACGCCGAGATCCAAAGAA
This sequence comes from Danio kyathit, assembly GCA_903798195.1. Lineage (NCBI taxonomy): Eukaryota > Metazoa > Chordata > Actinopteri > Cypriniformes > Danionidae > Danio > Danio kyathit. Next base: position 15,127,876 of record LR812538.1, read on the forward strand.
ATTCAGAAACAAATAAGAAAGAAAAGAATTTAAATCTACCTGTCTGGAAAAAGGTTATGAAGCCATTTCTAAAGCTTGTAATGTGTAATCTTAGTCATTATCTACAAATGGCAAAAGCATGGAACAGTGAAGAATCATCCCAGTTTTCCAGCTGACCAAAATTACTCCATGAGCACAGTGACAACTCATCCATTAGCTCGCAAAAGACCCCACAGCAACATCCAAAAAACTGCAGGCCTCACTTGCCTCAGTTAAGGTGAGTGTTCGTGACTCCACCATAAGAAAGAGACTGGGCAAAAATGGCATGAGTTCCAAGATGAAAAACCACTGCTGAGCAAAAATAGCATAAAGGCTTGTCACAGCTTTGCTAGAAAACATCTTTAAGATCCTCAAGACTTTTGGGATAATTATTCTGTGCAACGGTACAAAGGTTAAACATTTTAGAAGGTTTGTGAATTATGTGTGGCACAACATTTTAGAAAAAGAACACTATACCAAAAGTAAATGTGGTGGTGGTAGTGTGATGGTCAGGAGATGTTTTGCTGCTTCAGGACCTGGAAGAATTTAGGTGGTAAATGATACCATATATTCTGAAGAATGTCCGGCAATTCTTTTAACCCAGGCTCATTCTGATTACGTAGCCCTATATACATTTCTGGAGAGCCCCAAATATGTCCCAGAAGGTATGTTTTTTTGCAGTTTTTGTTTTCGCAAATCCACCAGAGGCTGCTGTGTATGCTTTAGAGATCTCAAATTTCTCTCGCAAGTGCTTTTCTCCTGTAAATGCATCAGAGGTAGACCGACTGACTGACTGACCGATCAACTGACCCATCCGCCTCCTTTCCTAAACCCAAGCGATAATGTTTTAAAAAGCACTGATTGACTCGAAGACCCACCTCCCTAAACCCTACCAACCGTGTTTTCAAAAGCAGTCCAAAAAAAGAAAAACCCTCGCAGCAGCCTGATTTTTTACTACGTTTTCAGATTTTACTACATTCTCACCTTGTTGTTAACTTGTTTATTTAATTTTTTGGCTTTTGTTTTTGTTTTACCTGCTTTCTGGAACCATTCTTCGCTGGACTCAAACCCCATCGTCAACTCCACTCTGTGTCACAAGTCCGCCGATGTGCGAAAAAGGAATGGCATCATACCACCCTGTAGCTTTCGCTTTAAAGACAAAATGCAGGCGTACGTACCTCCGGCTACATAATTCGTGATCTCCAGAAATGTGTATACGGCTACGTTTTTAGAATGTTGCATCCTTGGATTCTGTAGCAAGATAAGAATCCAAATAACACCACCAAGTCCACTTCTGAATGGCTAAATAAAAACAAAATGAAGACTTTGGACTGGCCTAATAAAAGTCCTGAACTGAATCCAATTGAGATGCTGTGGCATGACTTTACAGAAAGGAGGTTCATACACGAAACCCCTCCAATGTGGCTTAATTACAACAATTATGCGAAGACATGTGAACCAAAATTCCTAAAAACGCTAAACACTTTTTCACACTGGGCTATGTAGTTTTTTATTTTTTTTCCCCTTAATAATAAAATCGACAGAGATAAGAGAGAGAGAGAGTTTTATAACACAGCATACAAAGTCAGAACATTTTGAAGATCTGTTTCTACTTTTGTCATCACAAAAAAATTAAACTGTAACGCTTATAATAGATCAAAACACTTTGCCAAGTTAACATTACTGCTAATTACTAATTAATACATATGTAATATTAATAATGACATATTTTATTACTATGCTGCTTTTTGGCCACATGCAGTAATGGTGTCTTAATAGCAACAAGGGCTCACCAGTAATCAACACCTTTACACCCCGTTTCACCTTCACAAAGCACGGTGACCTCTGACCTACCTGAAACCCAGAGTTCAAGTGCTTGGTGAGAACCACACTCCTGTGCGCAAATAATCCATGTGTTCGCTGATCCCGCAGTGGCTCTTACTGACAAACAATGACAGAGACAGTTAAAAAGAGCAATAAAAGCAGAGCTAATGAGTGAAGAAGGGAAGAAAAAAAAGGAACGCGAGGAAGCAAACGCGGGCAGTAGCGATGCCAGGGGGACCACGGGCTGCTCTCCCCATCTCCCATAATCACCAGGGCGATGCTCGGATGCCTCCCCTATTTGCATAATGCCATCCTGACACTTTTACTTCCTCCATCCATCACCAGCGGCGTGAGTCCTGCGCCCGGCTTCATGCCTCCGTCTCCCCCCTGATTGCGTCCTGTGTTTATCTGCCCAAGCACAAAAGATTGATTCCCCGCTGTCTCGCAGCCTTATGTTCAGCAGATAGGGATTTTCACAGAATGATGAAGCACCCAGTCAGCTAATGATAAACAGAAAACACATATTCAAAAGGACGGTCCTTCTTTCTTAGAGACGTCTGTCTTTTTTTGTTTTTTTTCCTTTTTTTGTAGCTCTCTCTCTCTCTGTCTGTCTTTTTTTTTACAGGATGTGTGTGGGAAAAAACGGATGTCAGGTTAAGGAACTGAACATACTCTGCCGGGACTTCAATTTGAAACGCAATTGTTTTCCTGTCAGCTCACACCCCGTTTTTCCTTGATTTGCTCTGGGGGTGAGAAACGGAGAAATGGGAGGAAAGGAGATAGCAATTAAAATAAAAAATGGCGTTTTGATGGTCGCTCTTGTTTCTCGGTGCGCTCGAGAGCGGCGGATTTGACAGCTTTGTTTTTGTGAAAGCGTTCCGACAGAGAGATAACAGAATACATGCACATGTGTGCAAGACCATTAAGAGAACAAGCATTGAAACAAGGTCATCATATCACCTTTTATTGTGGTGATTCGCCACGGACTGTTAGAATCACCAAAAAAAAAAAGTGATTGAAATACTATGCAAAATGAATTCACTTGAATGGATAATGCCGGCACGTAAACAGATGATAGCCGTCAAGATCAGAGTTACGCCGTGGCTGTAAAATCACTCTGCGAAAGTTTCTAGTCTAGTCTAATGATGACAAAATAGCATTAGCTGCTGTCACTTCTAAGAGAAGAGAGATTATTTTATTTATTGAAATGAGATTGAAATGATAAATCTCGTCCCTCCTGATAAAATAGTTGGCCTCATAATCCTCGGCGTGGGGATAGGGATTTGAGAAGATGAAGGGCGAGAAGAAGAAATTCATAATGCATAATAAAACAAAAGGTGTCGTGGGAAACATCACTGATATTAAAATCAGCGGCAGACAGATCTATATGAGAAATGCAGATTTGCTGGGTTGTAAATAACCACAGACGGAGTGAAGACTTTTGAGTCAAAGATAGAGTGACAGGACAAAGGAAGGAAATCAGACATTTAGTCAAGTGGGAGACAGAGAGACAGACACAACCAAAGAAAGAAAGAAAGCTATGCTATGCTTTTAGAATGTTATTTCACAACATCCATGTGACATTTTAGTAATTTGACCAGATTATTATTATATACTAAGTGCATTTCAATGTATATAAACTGTAACAGGGCAATGTGGTGGCGCAGTAGGTAATGCTATCGCCTCGCAGCAAGAAGGTCGCTGGTTCGAGCCTCGGCTGGGTCAGTTGGCGTTTCTTTATGGAGTTTGCATGTTCTCCCTGCATTCGCGTGGGTTTCCTCCGGGTGCTCCGGTTTCACCCACAGTCCAAAGACATGTGGTACAGGTGAATTGGGTAGGCTAAATTGTCCGTAGTGTATGAGTGTGAATGAGTGTGTATGGATGTTTCCCAGAAATGGGTTGCAGCTGGAAGGGCATCCGCTGCGTAAAACATGTGCTGGATAAGTTGGCAGTTCATTCCGCTGTGGCGACCCCGGATTAATAAAGGGACTAATTAATATCGTAATAATATGCAGTTAATATCTTAATAATATGCAGGGAATACGCCAGTAGTAAATAATGTGAATTGTTACTTAAACTTAAGTGTTACTGAAAAGCTAAATAAGTAGTAAGTAGGTATGTAAGTATACATGTATTTCGTTAGGAAGTTGGGGAGTTTTTAGCTACAAGTAGCTTAGCTACTTGCTTAGCTATATTTTTTGTAGCTTGACATTAGCTCAGCTATGATACAATGTAGCATGATAGCAGCTAGCTATATTTCCAACTAGTAGCGGAGTAGCTTGAGAAAAGCCACAGTACATTTATTGAACCTGCAATGACCTGAAGTAGCACAGCTTCGTCTTACAAGATCACATGCTAATAGTGTATTACTAGTATATCAAGTAACAAATGATCAACTGATATTCAGTCCAGAGACACAGTGGCTCAGTGGTTAGCACTGTTGGCTCACAGCAAGAAGGTCGATACTACACTTACTACAGGCACTGGAACATATACACGAAGGGGTACATCAAGGGTCTAGACAACTCATGACAATTCAATCACGGAGAAAGGACTGAACATAATACAGGATCCCTGCTGAAAAATCCAGCTTAAACCAGCCTAAAATGGTTGGCTGGTTTTAGCTGGTTGACCAGCCTGGTTTTAGAGGGGTTTTGACCATTTCCAGGCTGGTTTCCAGCCATTTCCAGCCTGGTCTTAGCTGGTCAGGCTGGGAGTTGACCAGCTAAAACCAGCTTGACCAGCCAAAACCAGCCATGTCCAGCTTAAACCAGGCTGGTCAAGCTGCTTTAAGCTGGTCATTTTCCAGCCTGACCAGCTAAAACCAGACTGGAAATGGCTGGAAACCAGCCTGGAAATGGCCAAAACCCCTCTAAAACCAGGCTGGCCGGTGTTTTCAGCAGGGGTATGAAAACACAAGGGCAGCACGGTGGCGCAGTGGGTAGCACAATCGCCTCACAGCAAGAAGGTTACTGGTTCGAGCCCCGGCTGTGTCAGTTGGCATTTCTTTGTGGAGTTTGCATGTTCTCCCCGTGTTGGTGTGGGTTTCCTCCGGGTGCTCCGGTTTCCCCCAGTCCAAAGACATGCGGTACATGTGAATTGGGTAGGCTGAATTGTCTGTAGTGTATGTGTGTGAATGAGTGTGTATGGATGTTTCCCAGTGATGGGTAGCAGCTGGAAGGGCTTCCGCTGCGTAAAATATATGCTGGATAAGTTGGCGGTTCATTCTGCTGTGGCGACCCCAGATTAATAAAGGGACTAAAATAAATAAATGAATGAATACACAAGATATAATGAACTGAGTGCAAACGGGGGTGAGACACAGGTGGAACTAATCATCAAGAAACGGTGGGAAACAGAACAAAGAGGTCACATGATAACATCAAACACACATGAAATCAACAAACAAACACACATGGATTCAAACACATGAGACATCACGAGACATAACAGAACACAAACACACCAGACATGAGACAGATGTCACAACGAACGAACAAACAAATAAATAAAGTTATGACCAGTCTTCAGAAATCAGTTAAATGTCTAACTTTTAAGACTAGACTAAGCATTTGCAACCAGAAGTGGCCACAGGTCAGAAAATGAATACTAATTATGTGTATTTTATACAATCTAAATAATAAAGGTTTTTTATTGATTTTGATAAAAACAAAAACAAAGGCCACAGCTACAGTTGAAGTCAGAATTATCAGCCCCCCCCCCCCCGTTTTTTTACCCAATTTCTGTTTAACGGAGAGCAAATTTTTTCAACACATTTCTAAACATATTAGTTTTAATAACTCATCTAGTAAATGATTTATTTTATCTTTGCCATGATGACAGTAAATAATATTTGACTGAATATTTTTCAAGATACTTCTATACAGCTTAAAGTGACATTTAAAGGCTTAACTAGGTTAATTAGGTGAACTAGGCAGGTTAGGGCAATTAGGGAAGTTGTTGTATAATAATGGTTTGTTCAGTAGACTATTGAAAAAAATATAGCTTAAAAAGGCTAATAATTTTGACCTTAAAATATTTGGGGGTTTTTTTCAATTAAAAACTGCTTTTATTTTAGCTGAAATAAAACAAATAAGACTTTCTCCAGAAGAAAAAATATTATCAGACATACTGTGAAAATGTCCTTGCTCTGTTAAATATCATTTAGCAAATATTTAAAAAAGAAAAAAAAATGTAAAGGGGGGCTAATAATTCTGACTTCAACTGTATATCACCCTGTAGCCCAAGACCGGTTACTCACTGAAGTTAAGCAGGGCTGAGCCTGGTCAATACCAGGATGGGAGACCACATGGGAAAACTAGGTTGCTGTTGGAAGTGGTATTAGTGAGGCCAGCAGGGGGCGCTCAACCTGTGGTCTGTGTGAGTCCTAATGCCCCAGTAAAGTGGAGGGGACACTATACTGTCAGTGGGCATCGACTTTTGGATGAGATGTTAAACCGAGGTCCTGACTCTCTGTGGTCATTAAAAATCCCATGGTACTTAAATAGTATCGTAAATAGTAGGGGTGTAACCCCGGTGTCCTGGCCAAATTCCCTCCATCAGCCCTTACCTATCATGGTCTCCTAATCATCCCCTTCCACCGAATTGGCTCTATCACTCGTCATCTTAGAATTATAAGGTTCTATCTGACATTTTTGTCAAAATTGAGTTATTGACATATTCTTATTAAATGACAACTTATTTACATTATGTGATGTTTCTTTTATAAGTTTTTAAGACTTTTTATTTAAAAAATAAATGTTACACACATACTGTTTGCTAAATGGAATGCAAAAAGTTTGAAGCTCAATATCTCAAAATCATTCAGAATGCAGATAGAACCTTATAATTCCAAGGTGACGAACTGTCATTCCACTCCACCAATCGCTGGTATGTGGTGAGCGCACTGGCGCCGTTGTCCTGTGGCTCCAAGTAGATGCTGCACACTGGTGGTGGTGTGGAGAGACCGCCCTCATGATTGTGAAGAGCTTTGGGTGTATGGTCATCCACAATAAATGCGCTATATACAAATTATATTACATAACATTGATAATTTTATGAAAAAAATGTTTCACAGATGGAACCTTATTAATTACTCAAAAAGGTATTTTAATAATGGGAATAATAATGTATTTTTAATTTTAATAATAATATATATATATTTTTTTTAAACAAGGAAAAATACTTTCAAGAACTGCTTACTACACAGTTCCTTAAGGAATGAAAAATGATTCTTCTATGATAGTGTGAACTAGGGCTGCACAATATTGGATTTTTTTTTACATTGTAATATTTTTTACTTCACCAAATGACTTAAATTGCATATGCAAGTCATTACATTACTACATACAGTCAAAATCTTTTTACATAGTTATATAATCTTTATTAAACTTTTTATGCACAACTAAAATGCTTTAAACTCTATTAAAATACTTACATAGCCACAGGCTTTAAAAACACATGCAGATGATAAACTTTCACTCTATTATAGTCCAATTCTGTAGTGTGTAAACAAATCTTGTTTATTTTACCCTGTGGTTTTTTGTTCATCTATAATACAAATTAACATTGCATGTCTTGCGATATGACTATTGGGGATGCACACATTGCAATATCGCCAACCCCCAAAGCAATTGCACTACTCTTAACCCTAACCCTAATAATAACAATGACACACATTCAGTATTAATCCAGACAGTGGTAAAATTGAACTATTTTAAAAGATGACCACGCCACGTGTGTAGGAATAGCTGATGGTGGCCATAGCAAAGACAAACAGCAGAGGATCGCGAGTTCAGAAACGCATTTAAATCGGTAAAGGAAGAAGCATGTGTCGCATTTTCATCGTGGTTTTGGACACAATATGTGAATAGCCCCATACAGATTTAATCTGAGAGATACAGTACAAGCACTGATCTATAATAGATAAGTGATTACAAGCCGCATGGAGCGATTACAACTTACAAGACACAATTAAATGCATATTTAGCAAACTACACAGAACGAGGCATCGATTTTAATCACATTTACATGTTATGATCCAGAGGAAGAAGAAACTGATCCATTTGAACTGTAACAGTTACTGACAAAGTCCCTGTCAAAGTCTGACAAAGTCTCATACAAAATTGTCTCTTTGCTTTAATAGCAAACGGCCGGTGAATGTCGTGTTGCAGCATAGGTTATTGCATAGATATATACATTAGATGTCACCTACCCTGCAGTTGTCTATTAGAACGAATGCCTCAATAGAGCCGCCATTTTAGTACAGGGTAGCGCTCCTTTGAAATGAATGCGGGATGAAGGTGAAGTGGAGGACTGTGGCCATCCAAAGCCAGAGAAATACACATATACACATATATCTATGATCTGGAGTTTTCCCCGGTGGTCAGTATGCAAATATTTTTTTCAATTACGAAATATTATAATTTTGCATCACTTTTCTACATTGATGGATGTGACCGCACGGGCATTGCCGACAAAAAGTGAGTGTTTGTGTGCATGGAAATGCATTATCCTCCTTCCCTGTTTGATCTAATCCATGTCCTAAAACACACCCCCTCTCCTGCTTTCACTTCTCATTCTGACGGAGGGAGCGATTCGTTTGTGAATGAATCTCCGTTATGAACGACTCGTTCACTTAGCTGACAATAATACAAGTTTCTGGCACCGCAGCGCATTGTTGTCAAATTTCATAACATTGTTTGCTTATTTTATTCAACAAAACTAGCATAAGTCTAGAATTTAGTGCGAGTTGGTGCTACTTTGCCTTATGGTGAATGCAGCAAGAGACTGTATTATCATCAATAACATTACTTGTTAAGCACAAAAGTTCATAACATACAAAAACATAAAAAAACAAAATCTTACCTATGAAATGTTCTGCCTTTGTGCTTTGTTTTCTTTGTTTGCTCGTTACTACAGCTGTACACAGGGCTAAAGTCCAGCATCTTCACATTGGCACACTGTCTTGACTAATGCGGTTGAATGACATTTGTCCTAGGAGCACTGTACCAATGTGGCGGCGCTATTGACGCATGCTCAGGATCCCTATGCGATATCTAGTGTATATATCTATGAGGTTATTGTATCAAAAATCAGAAAAATGACAGGAACAAATGCAGCACTAGGTCGGCTATACTGTGGTATTGTTGTGAAAATGAACTTTAACTCTTTATTCCCCGCAGCCGAATCTCCATCTGTCAGTGATCATCATCTTCGCGCCATGATCAGTCCCGTGATCCCTGTGCTCTGCTAGTGTCTGAAGGGAAATGTGAGTTCACATTTTACCGGAACCAGTACTACATATTTGGTGATGTACTGTGTCGACGCATTCAGGCAAAAGATCCAGACCCAACATGATTCATTTATTCAGCTCTGAGTCGACTATTTCGTTAAAGAATCAATATAAACACAGTGCACTTTCAGATTTAAACCTCAGCTGGATGCTTTCATTCACTTAGAGCTGTGTTACACACTGCATGGAAGGTCATTTTCAAAAACCCATAATAGGGGCTCTTTAAAACAGTAGTATGTAAATTACTGTCAAGTGTGACATTATTTAGATTTGTTTATTCAATGAGCAATAAATAAAACGATTGGTTGAAAATTATAGTATTATTAAGTTTGATACAATGTAATTACAATATAATAAGGACAATGTGCACAATACACATATCACAACTGTTAGTATTACAACCAAAAAAAAGGTAGATGTACTTTCTTAAAAAAAACTGGAGAAGAAATAACATTACAGTTGATGTCTGTGTGACAAAGTCATATTTGTGAGAAACAAAAATTTACCAACAGCAACTTCTGATCTTCTATTGACAGAGGAGAGGCTTCTGAACTCCTTTGCTAGCTGTAATGCACTTCAATAGCTTTGTTAGACTATGATCTTCTAGGCAGAAATGTGAGCAAGAATGTGTCTTTAGCATTCTTCTCACTTATTTCACCATATGGCACTCACAGCTCATCCAAACCATCATCTTACTTTAACAACCTGTGCTTCTTACGCCAGAGCCCATTATTCTCAGAGTTCACCTCTTCTCCAGGAGGGGCTTTTTAGAGACATAAAAACACAACTCAGGTTGTTTGAGACGCTCTCTTTAGAAGAGGGTAAACACACTTCAACTCAGCACAATGAATTTTCTCTTCCTTCTCACCTGTCTAATGTGTGACAGAGGACTCTTCACGGTGAGAAATTGCGCATTGCATTGAGATCGGTTCAGAAAACATCTAATAATGATACGTTGCGAATTTGCTGCCATAATAAAATGGTTTAAGATTGCAAGAGTTTAAAACATTAAGGGTGCATTTTTTATGTCTTGATGTAAAGGCAACAAGTTATTTACACTGTAGGTCAATTCTCCTGTAGAGTGTAAACGCTGTGGTTCTGTGGCGCTATCAAAACATGACACACTTTGAATGTCCTTTTAAGGTGTACTCCTAAAATGTAATACCATGATTATTGTAGTATTTTCCTTGAGCAAGAAAAAAATAAATGATGAAATTGCCCCTAAAATTCATTTCTGAACATGTTGGACGTAATATGTTATTATAATTAACAATAACAAAATATAGCATTATTATATAATTAGACATCTTCACAAAATATGTAAATGATGTACATGTAAAATATGTAAACTTCTATTAATTCATTCATTCTTTTTCTTTCGGCTTAGTCTCTATTTCAGAGGTTGCCATAGCCAAATTGCCAAATATTTGCCAAGTTGAGTTTTACAGAGCAAGGAAATTTGCACAGTATTCATTCATTCATTTTCTTTTCGGCTTAGTCCCTTTATTAATCTGGGGTCGCCACAGCGGAATGAACCGCCAACTTATCCAGCACGTGTTTTACGCAGCAGACTCCACACAGAAAAGGCAAATAATCCAGCCGAGGCTCAAATCAGCAACCTTCTTGCTGTGAGGTGACAGCACTACTTACTGTGCCACTGCGTCGCCATTTTCACAGTATGTCTGATAATATTTTTTCTTCAAGAGAAAGTATTATTTGTTTTTTTTTTCTGCTAGAATAAAAGCAGTTAATTTTTTTTTAAAAACAATTTTAAGGTCAAAATTATTAACCCCTTTAAGATATATTTTTTTTCGATAGTCTACAGAACAAACCATCGTTATACAATAACTTGCCTATTTACCCTAACCTGCCTAGTTAACCTAAGTACCTAGTTAAGCATTTACATGTCACTCACTTTAAGCTGTATAGAAGTGTCTTAAAAAAATATAATACAATATACTGTACTGTCATCATGGCAAAGATAAAATAAATCAGTTATTAGAAATGAGTTATTAAAACTATTATGTTTAGAAATGTGATAAAAAAAAAACTTCTCTCCGATAAACAGAAATTGGAATAATCTAATCGAATAATTCTGACTTCAACTGTATATATATATATATATATATATATATATATATATATATATATATATATATATATATATATATATATATATATATATATATATATATATATATATATGTCACGCTGGTATACAAAGAAGTCAGAGATGGTTATCTTTTCATTTAGTTTATTCAACGTAAATCATAAAAGGTTATCACACAGTGCTGGGCAATGGAACATCATCCGAGGAACACCTCATACGTCTTCGCCTGGTAAACCTGGCGATAGTCAAGACTGGGTTAACAATCCTCACACCTCCGTTGGTGGCAGTGTGCACAAAGTGCAGGTAGGTAAATATAGATCTTCGGATGTGGTAAAATAGTAAAGACACTTCCCTTTATCAGTGCGATGATTACGAAGACTCAGAAGGAACATCCATGGAAGAAGAGAAGACGAGGGAACTTGGGTGAAGACAACCACACGACTTCAATACCGGACGATGAGTGAACGGAGGAGGTGAGATTATATAGTGTCCGGGCTAATAGTGAACAGGTGCAGGTAATTAATAATCAGGGGAAGGTTCTCGGGATTGGATGGGACTGGTGTGAGGTGGTGAAGCTGGATTGGGTGAGTGAGGACGAGCCGGGGATGTTACAGTACCCCCCCCTCCACGGGTGACTCCTGGCACCCTAGATCGACGGCGGGGACGGCCACGTCCTCGTGGAGCTGGACGATCGGGATGTCTCTGATGGAATTCTTCGAGGAGAGATGGATCTAAGATGTCATCGCGGGGGATCCAGGATCTCTCCTCAGGGCCAAAGCCCTCCCAGTCTACAAGGTACTGGAGCTGACCGTCCCGCCGCCGGGAGTTGAGGATTTCCTTGACCTGGTAGATGTTATCACCGATAACTTCCGTTTGGTCGGGAGGGGGGGGTGGTTCGGGTTCTGCAGAGGGAGGAGATACAGGATTAGTGTAGGGTTTGAGGAGGGAAACATGAAAGGATGATGCTATACGGTACTGTGGTGGAAGGTTCAGACGGTAGGTGACAGGATTGATCTGGGAGTGAATAGTGAATGGTCCCAGGTAGCGGGGACTCAGCTTTCTGCAGGGCAGCCGGAGGCGAATGTCTCGGGTAGAGAGCCATACCTTATCTCCTGGTTGGTATATGGGATTAGGTAGTCGGTGACGGTTGGCTTGCTCAGTGTACCTCCGGACTGCCCGCTGAAGATGGACGTGAGCTGAGTCCCAGACCCTCTCGCTTTCCTGGAACCAGTGATCAACCGCGGGCACTTCTGATGCTTCCCCATTCCAGGGGAACAAGGATGGTTGGTAGCCTAGGACACATTGAAAAGGGGTTAGTCCAGTAGAGGATTGACGAAGAGAATTTTGTGCATACTCAGCCCACGGAAGATACTGGCTTCAGGTGTTTTGATGAGCATGGCAGTAGGAGCGTAAAAACCGGGAAATCTCTTGGATTTTACGCTCGGTCTGACCGTTGGTTTGCGGATGATAGCCAGAAGATAGACTGATGGTGGTGCCCAAAAGGTGGAAGAACGCCCGCCAGACCCTGGAGATAAACTGTGGACCTCTATCCGACACGATGTCTTCGGGGAGACCATAGTTTCTGAAGACGTGATGGAACAGGGCCTCAGCTGTTTCAAGGGCTGTGGGAAGACCTTTGAGAGGTATTAGTTTGCAGGATTTGGAAAACCGATCTACAACCACCAAGATCGTGGTGTATCCTTGAGAGGGGGGTAGATCGGTGGCAAAATCCACACCAAGGTGTGTCCAGGGTCGGCGGGGAGTGGGCAACGGCAGCAGTTTTCCTTCAGGTAGATGGCGTGGAGTGGTAGTGATGGCACAGACCGAGCAACCCTTAACGTACTGGGTGACATCATGGGCCATTTTAGGCCACCAATACCTTTCTCGGAGAAGCGAGAGGGTTCGCCTGCTACCTGGGTGTCCTGAGCCGAGGGAGGTGTGTGTGCTAGTGAGGAGTGGTATGCGAAATCTCGTGGGTACATAGCACAAGCCTGGAGGGAGACCAGGGGGAACTGGTTCTTCTAAGGTGGCTAATCGGATCTCTTCATCGATTTGCCATAATATGGGGGCCACAGAGATGGAAGGAGGAAGAATAGTTTCAGGGGAATCGTTACGAGGCTCAGGTGAGTAAAGCCTGGATAGGGCATCGGCTTTGACATTCTTGTGCCCAGGTTGGTAGGTGATGGTAAAATGGAAACGAGCGAAGAAGAGAGACCAACGAGCTTGGCGAGCATTCAGACGTTTAGCATCTCGGATGTATTGGAGATTTTTATGGTCAGTGATGACGGTGAAGGGGTGTTGGGCTCCTTCAAGCCAGTGACGCCACTCTTCGAGTGCCAGTTTGATGGCTAATAGCTCGCGGTCACCGATCCCATAGTTTTGTTCTGCAGTAGACAATTTCCGCGAGTAGTACGCACAAGGATGGAGGGCTTTGGGTTCATCAGACCATTGTGAGAGTATAGCACCTACTCCAGTGTCTGCGGCGTCCACCTCAACGATGAACGGGAGGTTGGGATTCGGATGACGTAAGACGGGTGCTGTGGCAAACTTTGACTTAAGGTGATCGAAGGCTCGGTACGTCTCAGGGGTCCAGGTGAGTACTTTCTTTCCTCCTCGGAGCAAGGAAGTGAGAGGAGCTGATAAGACACTGTAGTTCTCTATGAACCGCCGATAGAAGTTGGCGAATCCCAGAAAACGCTGAAGTTCTTTTATGGTTTTCGGGTATTCCCATTTCGATACTGCGTCTACCTTGCACCGTTCCATACTCACTCCTTGTGGGGTGATGACATACCCGAGGAAGGATATCGTGGTCTGATGGAATTCACACTTTTCGGGTTTGAGGAATAGTTGGTTTTGACGTAAACGTTGAAGTACTTGGGTCACATGGGCTTGATGCTCTTCAAGATTACGGGAGTAAATAAGGATGTCATCAATATAGACAATAGTGAAACGATGAAGGAAGTCTCTGAAGATCTCGTTCATGAAACTTTGGAAGATTGAGGGACTATTTGCCAGTCCGTAGGGCATGACGAGGTACTCGTAGTGGCCGGAAGGTGTAACAAAGGCCGTTTTCCACTCGTCCCCCTGGCGGATGCGGATGAGATTGTATGCACTCCGGAGGTCTAGTTTGCTGAATACCTTAGCCTCTCTCAGTTCTTCCAAAGCAGCAGGGACTAGAGGCAGAGGGTAGGCAAACTTGACGGTAGCAGCATTAAGTACTCGGTAATCAATGCATGGTCTGAGTCCTCCATCTTTCTTGGCGACAAAGAAGAAGCTGGAGGCGGCAGGAGATGTAGATGGTCGGATGAACCCATGCTGGAGAGCTTCACTGATGTAGTTGTGCATAGCTTCATGCTCAGGACGGGACAAAGGATAAATCCTTCCGTGTGGCAACTTGGCATCGGGCAACAGATCAATACAGCAATCCCAGGACCGATGAGGGGGTAATTGGGTGGCTCGTTCTTTGCTGAAGACGTCAAGGTACTCATGATATGCTGAGGGAATGGGATGGCTGGAAGGAGAAGTGGCTTGTATGCTTGTACTCTGCAGGGGTAATGACGTGGAGTGACCAGTAGAGGGGGTAATATGACCATTACTGTTGCATCTGGATCCCCACTTGAGGATATCGCCAGTTTCCCAGTTAATACTGGGTTGGTGCTGAATAAGCCACGGTCGTCCCAAGATGACATCCACATTAGCACGAGGAAGAATAAGGAGGGTAAGTTTCTCTTGATGATTCTGATTCAGACGAAGGGTGAGAGGCTTGGTACGGCGATTGATTTTTCCTTCTCCTAGTGGCGAGCTCTGGATGGTGGTGATGCGGTACTGGACTTCATTCCTCACTGAAGGAATATTATAGCGGGTGATAAAGGTGGAGGATATGAAGTTCCCAGCGGCTCCGGAGTCCAGCAAAACATGTACGGGAAAAGTTTGATCGTGGATTACCAACTCTGCAGAAATATGAGGTATGGTGGATACTGTGGGTGTGAGGATGACTTTACTCACCACTAGTCGAGGTGGGCGGATGGGACAGGTGGCTATCCGGTGAGTTGATTCTCCACAGTAGAGGCAGAGCTGATGTTGAATACGTCGCTGACGTTCCGTGGCATCGAGCCGGTAGGAGTCCGTGACCATAGGTTCTTCTGGGTCCTGCATAATCGTGGGAGATTTGAGCGGTGATGGAGAATCATCAAAGAGAGAAGAACAAGCAGATAAGTGCTGGCACACACTAATAGTCTTCTTGATGAAGGATTCAAGGTTCGCATTGTCATCATAAATGACCATCTGTTTACGGAGGGAGGGTTTCAACCCTTTACGGTAAGCAGCCAGAAGCGCCACAGGGTTCCACCCACTGCTGGCGGCAAGTGTCCGAAACTGCAACGTATATTCGTGAATAGACATCCTCCCTTGTGATAAATTCATGAGTTCGTCGTGCACTGATAAAGGGGTAAGTGGAACTGAAAATACCTCCTTAAAGTGAGTGACGAAGGATTGGATGGTGGTTATCACTGGGCTACGAGTACTCCACAACGCATCTGCCCATTGTAACGCTCGACCTGAGAGAAGGGAGATAACAAATGCAACTTTGGAAAGTTCGTTAGGGAATTGCACAAGGTTGGCTTCAATATATAAAGAACATTGTAGTAGAAACCCATTGCAGGTGCTCGGATCCCCAGAGTAACTCATTGGTCGAGCTAGTGGAGTACTCGGTGTCACCACCAGGTTGGAGCTAGCGCTCATGGATGCGGAAGGCAACTCACTTCCGGTTAACGTAGCGTTAGCTTCCATGTTGTTGTTGTTGTTTGGTCCGGTATTCTGTCACGCTGGTATACAAAGAAGTCAGAGATGGTTATCTTTTCATTTAGTTTATTCAACGTAAATCATAAAAGGTTATCACACAGTGCTGGGCAATGGAACATCATCCGAGGAACACCTCATACGTCTTCGCCTGGTAAACCTGGCGATAGTCAAGACTGGGTTAACAATCCTCACACCTCCGTTGGTGGCAGTGTGCACAAAGTGCAGGTAGGTAAATATAGATCTTCGGATGTGGTAAAATAGTAAAGACACTTCCCTTTATCAGTGCGATGATTACGAAGACTCAGAAGGAACATCCATGGAAGAAGAGAAGACGAGGGAACTTGGGTGAAGACAACCACACGACTTCAATACCGGACGATGAGTGAACGGAGGAGGTGAGATTATATAGTGTCCGGGCTAATAGTGAACAGGTGCAGGTAATTAATAATCAGGGGAAGGTTCTCGGGATTGGATGGGACTGGTGTGAGGTGGTGAAGCTGGATTGGGTGAGTGAGGACGAGCCGGGGATGTTACAATATATATATATATATATATATATATATATATATATATATATATATATATATATATTCATTCATTCATTTTCTTGTCGGCTTTTGTCCCTTGCGGGGTCGCCACAGTGGAATGAACCACCAACTTATCCAGCACGATTTTACGCAGCGGATGCCCTTCCAGCCGCAACCCATCTCTGGGAATTTCCACACACACACATTCACACTCATACACTACGGACAATTTAGCCTACCCAATTCACCTGTACTGCATGTCTTTGGACTGTGGGGGAAACCGGAGCACCCGGAGGAAACCCACGCGAACGCAGGGAGAACATGCAAACTCCACACAGAAACGCCAACTGACCCAGATATATATATATATATATATATATATATATATATATATATATATATATATATATATATATATATATATATATATATATATTTGTTTCAAACTGAGTTTTTGTTGTACTTTTTTACTGACATTGTTGGGTTTTAGTGTCAGTTTTTAGCAACATATGCTCATTCTGAAAGCGGAGCCCTACATACATTTCTGGAGGTTGCGAATTATGTAGCCAGAAGTATGTATGGCTGCATTTTGTTTTTAAAACGAACACTACGGGGCGGTATGACACCATTCCTTTTTGCATTTACCAGCTAACCGCTTACCTGTTAACTCCATGTGGACGGCTTTCCCGCTGTTACCAGTTTGTCCAGGAGTTGACCATGATGACAAGGTTCGAGTCTGGTGAAGAACGGTTCCAGAAAGCAGGTAAGACAAAAACAAAAGCCAAAAAATAAAACAAACAAGTAAATAACAGAGTGAGAATGTGGTAAATCTGAAAACATGGTAAAAATCAGGCGGCTCCGAGGGCTTTTCTTTTTCTGGATTGCTTTATAAAACTGTCGGTTAGATTTGGGGAAGTGGGTGGGTGAGTCAATCGGTCAGTCAGTCAGTCATTCAGTAAGTCAGTCAGTCAGTCGACAGCAGCCTCTGGTGGATTTACGTGAGAACAGCAGGCAATTCTGTTTCCAGAATGAGCCTGGGTTGGTTTTTATCCACCACAGGCCTAAAACAGTCAAAATACCAGCCCAAAGACACTCACAGCAAAACAGCTGTTGTTATGAAATGAATATGAACAAATGAAGAAATTAATGAAAGAACAAGAGACACAAGAGCAAACGGCATTTCACAATCAAATTTGTTAAATGATGCCAAAGTTTTTACACTGAAATCAGTGGAGTGAACTGCCCATCAAAATCTGACACTAAACTGACACCCTGTGTAGAAAAAAGTTACACCAAGGGGCCTAAACCAACCCAGTCTCATTCTGATTACGTACCCTGATATACATTTCTGGAGAGAGCGAAATATGTCCCAGGAGGTACGTTTGCAGTTTTTGTTTTCGTAAATCTTCCAAAGGCCGATGTGTACACTTTTTAAAATCTCAAATGTCTCTCGTGCATGTCATTCGCGCCTGCTAAAATAGGGCCTGCTATTCTCGCATAAATCGCTGTTGAGGGAGCTGTTGACTGACTGACTGACTGACCAATCGATTGATATCTCCACCCACCCTCTTCCCTAAACCCAACCGATAGTGTTATAAAAAGCACTGATTGACCAGCGCCCACCCACTTCCCTAAACCCAAGGGACAGTGTTTTGAAAAGCAATCTAGAAAAAGCATAGCCCTCACGACGGCCTGTTTTTACCATATTATCAGATTTTACCACATTCTCACCCTGTTATTTACATCTTTATTTTATTTTTTGGCTTTTGTTTTTGTATTACCTGCTCTCAAGTCCTTCGATGTACACGATGAGCCACTGGATAAACTGGTAACAGCAGGAAAGCCGTCCACAGGGAGGTAAAAGGTCAGCTGGTAAGCACAAACAGGAACGGCGTCATACTACCCTGTGGCATTCGTTTTAAAGATGAAATGCAGCCATATGTACTTCTGGCTACATAATTCGCAATCTCCAGAAATGTATATAGGGCTACGTTTTCAGAATGAGCCTGTGTTGCAAGATTCAGTTCTTGGTCCCTTGCTTTCCATTACATTTGCTGCCACTATATATATCATAAAAAACATAAATTTAATTTTCATTGGTATGCCGATTGTATCTATTTTTGTACTTATATCACCTCACAACCTGATAATTTGTATGACTTCACAAAACTCAAAGATTGTATAACTGATATTAAAAATTGGACATTCAGATAAATTCAGATAACAATTGAGATTTTGCTAATCAAACCAAATCAAAACTTCTGAACTTATCAAAACTTCTCACAGAAAAAAACAACTGCCTAACCCTTGATGAATGTTCAGAAGTCCTCATCAGTCAAAAATTTGGGCGTGATATTTTATAGCAACCTGTCAGTCAGTCATTCAGTCAGTCATTTAGTCGACAGCAGCCTTTGGTGGATTTATGCAAGAACAGTAGACACAAATGGCCCTCGCGAGAGAAATTTGAGTTCTCAAAAAGCGTACACAGTGGCCTCTGGTTGATTCGCAAAAACAAAAACTGCAAACCTGTGCTCTCCAGAAATGTATATAGCGGTATATGTATATGCCTCGTTACAAACAAATTTACAAAAATATACATTAAAACTACACCATAAACAAATCTACAGTAGCTTACTGTCAGCCATTTTTCCAGTAACTTACTTTAAAACAATTACAGTAAAAATACTGTATTTACGTTTACAGCACCATTTATCTTGCTGTATATGTATTTACAGTATTGCATATCTTAACTGTAAAATATACAGTCACCACAATGCAACTTTAAAATACAGTAACATACTGCATAACTGTCCTGCGGTATAATACAGCTCATATTACAGTTAAATACTGTGTAATTTCAAACAGTGAACAAAATATACATTTAAACATGCCCCTTTGGGGTGTCATTAGCTATGTTTCCATCCAAAAATGCGCAAAACTGGATTATCGCATAAAAGGTAATGTGAATAAAACAGCATTTCCATCCAACGAGTAAAAGTGAACAAAATCGTCACTTCCTGATTAACTAGCGCCAAATATCAACAGTAAAAACGGAATTTGCTGCGATAAGAGAAGCTGCTTGAATCTTTTTTTCATTTAATAAATGTCTTGCACCTCAAAAGGAAATCCTGACATGCAGTGAATGCACAGTGGCGTTTGAAGGTGTGAGACGCAGAGCAAAGACACTTTTATTACAATATATATATATTGACAATATATATATATATATATATATATATATATATATATACACACACATACTGTCATTAACAATATAATAACACTAATACTGAAATGATTAGGGCGTTTTAGAATGACCAAATCAAATTTCAGATGTTTTACAGTGTGCTCAGCCTGCTGGTTTATCCATTCACACACATTTTTATCATCACATGATCTCTTATAACAAAATCTCATGGCCTTTTTTAATGTGCATGCTGGAATTTGTTCGATAAAAGTGCTTCCATGGTAGTTTATGCGCCTCTTTTTTTATATCAAATAAAAAGTTTATCCTACTCAGTTATCCGCATATGTTTATTTATGCACATTTTCAAAATGTATGTGCATCTAGGTGTTTCTATTAACCAGTTTTTTATGCGCATATTCAAAATGTGCATAAAAATAGGTGGATGGAAACGTAGCTATTGATTACATTTATAATCCGCATATCCTGCATTTTGCATTTTGATAAGAGTGATAACGCTTTGTTGTTATGCACGGCTGCCTGATTCACAGAACTGCTCCTTTAATCTTCCTTCAAGCCTATCCCGTTTATGAAATAAGGCCTACATACATAGTACATATAATACAAGCTTGGACAAACTTAAAAAAAAAAAAGAATTATCATTGTTGTATCATTGAGTGTGCATATTATTGATCCCGTGTGCAATGTAACAGTGTGTGTTTTATTCCGAATAGCCTGTTTTTCTCTAAGATTTTACACTCACAGGATTTACATGAGAACAAAGAAATATCGGTGTTTAAGGCTTATGGTGTGTCAGTTCCATGTACTGAACTCTTATTATTCAGCTATGCTTTAGCTATTCTATATCCAGATTTTCATTCTATGGCAACTT
The DNA here is from genome assembly GCA_903798195.1 of Danio kyathit. NCBI lineage: Eukaryota > Metazoa > Chordata > Actinopteri > Cypriniformes > Danionidae > Danio > Danio kyathit. The sequence continues at coordinate 15,148,525 of LR812538.1, forward strand.
TAAAGACATCTCTTCCAATCTTTTAGATTGGCTTTACTGTTTCTTATTCTGACAGACTAAAAGAGTACAATGAAACCTTCTGGAGTCTAGATCTCACTGTGGCTCATACATCTAAATATTCCTTTGTCTGTAGTCTTTTCATCACAAAAACATTTTTTTTCTTTTGTTGTTTTTGTTTCTGCATGGCATGCATATGGATGTAACCCTAAATGAGAGGGGATGTGTCACAATCATGCAGAGATCAGCAGTGAAAATCAGAGCGGTGTCTGTGCAGGTCAATCTGTGTGCGTGCGTGCGTGCGTGCGTGCGTGTGTGTGTGTGTACCAAATATCTTCTGATATTTGCAGTTTATGTAAAAAAAAAACGTGTACTCATTTAAAAAAAAAAAAATATGATTGATGTAAAATACAAAATTAAGTCTGTGTGAATTTATGCATGTTTTATAATAATATGACAAACAGATCACATCCAAGTCACAGGATCCTATTTAAAAAGATGCATCAGACTTTTACTGTGTAAAATCTACCAATATTAGTTTTTTATTAGATATTTTTAAATATTTAATTTCTTTAAAATATTTAATGTATTAAAGTGGAATTATTTATAATGATTTATTCATAACCAAAGTTAAGTCATCCAATAAAATACCAATTGGGGGTTTCTAAAATGTTAAATATTTAATAATAATAATATTAATAATAATACAAAATAATAATAATAATAATAATAATAATAATAATAATAATAATAATAATAACATTTATTTAATTATATATACCGTATATATTTTTATTTTACCTGATATATTATTTCATTAATAATATTTTATATTTTTATAATATAATAATATATTTAACAAATGTTGGTATTCAAGTTTAAACCATTGACCCTCTTTTTATACTTTATTTTCTCAAAACACTTTAGTTATCAGGTATAGGTCCTCTTTCAACACTTTCATTAGAGAAAACACATGTAATAAATACTAAGAGTACATTTAGGTCAACAAATATCCAAATTGGGGAACAGTTGTTATTCTAAATAGCATCCCTTGTCTATTATTAATGAAGGCATTAGTGAAACATTGAGACTTTATGTACTTTTGTTTTGTTAGTGTTGTCTATGGGCCACTATTCAGCGTAAATAACCAAAAATTGTGCTAAATGTACTAAAGACTAATGTTTAATGTGTTTGAAAAGTACGGTGGCACACAGGTCCCTCTGTATATGACGCCCAGCCCCCCAAATTGACGATATTTTGAAATCAAATCCTATTCTCCTGCGAGGACTGGGGGAAGCTTTCATTAAAATATTTCATGCATGCAAATCTTCCTCACAAAGAGGCAGATATTTCACTCTATTTTTGCCAACATTTGTGTGAGAAAATCCAGAGAAAATCCATCAAATCCTTTGAAAATCCAATAATATTTGCATAGAGCTTAAAACATGCAAAGTCACTGAATATGAATTAAACCAAAAGCCCCTACTTACGCATTAAAATGGATTCTGAAACGCTCCACTCCTACAGGTAAACCCGAACTGGGGGTCTTGTGGTTAAATGGGGCTTGTTGGGTGGACAAAACAATTTTTAAAAGACCAATATACACGCGAGAGCCACTTCATTCGTTTTCATATCTACAATTTTGAAGGCTGTTTAAAGGACTAAAGAGGGGCACCAGGTGTTGGAAACAAGTGTTGAAAAGCTTTGTCTTTCGCTTCACTGATTGCGAAGGCAAGGCCGACTGATTGAAGGTTGACCAGTTTGCTCTCTGCCAACCCTGTAATGAAAAACAACATGTTAAGAATTGAATCTGCAATCTATTCAGAAATTAATGATGTAGGAAAATAGCTCATCTACTAAAAGGGGTAAGAAAACAAGCATTTATTGCCAAAGTTTTACATTCAAATTAATTAATAATCCTTGTAGATATACTCATGCTTGAAGTTCTCTTCAGAGATAAATGCCAGCGTTAAATGAATGAAAAGTGTACATGTTTAATTCACAAAGATCTTTACATTCCTTTAATCTATACAAGCTTTTAAGTGAATAAGCTTCTACACTATAAGCAAAAAGTCACCTTTTGTTACTTGAACTTATTTATTTCATAAGCTAATCAGGTTATTTCTACATTTTTTTAAGTTATGCAAAAATTTACTTAATATTTTTAGTCAGTTTGGTTGATATAAGTTGAGTAAACTATCTGACAAAAGTCGTGTTGTCGATTTCAGTTGAACGAGCAACAAATAATAACTTGACTTCTAGTTGATCATTTGGAAAAGTGGCAGAAGGTAGATTTTTCAGATGAATCATCTGTTAAACTGCATCCCAATCAGCACAAATACTGCAGAAGACCTATTGGAACCCACATGACCCAAGATTCTCACAGAAATCAGTCAAGTGTGTTGAAAGAAAAATCATGGTTTAGGGTTACATTCAGTATGGGGGTGTGCAAGAGAGCTGCAGAGTGGATGGCAACATCAACAGCCTGAGGTATCAAGGCATCTGTGCTGCCCATTACATTATAAACCATAGGAGAGGGCAAATTCTTCAGCAGGATAGCGCTCCTTCTCATACTTCAGCCTCCACATCAAAGTTCCTGAAAGCAAAGACGGCCAAGGTGCTCCAGGATTGGCCAGCCCAGTCATCAGGTATGAACATTCTTAAGTATGTCTGGTGTAAGATGGGGGAGGCATTGAAGTTGAATCCAAAGAATCTTGATGTACTCTGGGAGTCCAGCAAGAACGCTTTCTTTGCCACTCCAGATGACTTTATTAATAAGTTATTTGAGTCATTGCAGAGATGTATGGATGCAGTCCTCCAAGCTCATGGGAGTCATACACAATATTAATTCTTTTTCCACTGCACCATGACTTTATATTCTATACTGTACATTGTTTCTGTTAAGCGACAAGACTTTTGTCTAAGCAAAGTCAGACCTTACTGTCCTAATGAAATAATTAAAAATCAAGGCATGATCATATTTTATTTTGGTAAAATAAGCGGAATCTAGAGGTCTTTGCCTTTCATATAAGCCTTTTTCTGATACCAAATGATCAACTAGAAGTCAAGTTATTATTTGTTCCTAAAACTTGGGTCAGCAACAATACTTTTGTCAGGTAGTGTAGAAAAGTTTATTTCATTCAACTAAAAAAATAAATGCTGGAAAAGTTTATTAATAAAAATATACTCATTACCTAAAAGTAATTAAACTAGTTAAACTAGTAGTTACAGCACACATGCTTTCAAACAAGAAAAAAAATTGTGAAATATCATTATATCACAGTATATTATATTTAAATCTGTAATTCAGTCTTGTTTTGGCCAAGCCAAATTTTCAAAAATAATTAGTCTAGAATTTATTCTGACATGATCCTTCAGAAATCATTACAGAATGGTTAGTTGCTGCCAGAAATGTAAAGAGTGCCTGAAAACCGTACCTAAGTAAAAGTACCTTAAAGTGAAAAGGACTCCAAGTCACCAATTGTAAAACCACTTGAGTGAAAGTGATTTTAAAAGTACTTAAGTATTATAGTCATCGACAAAACAGCCACTTTGAACATCTATAAACCCTTCAGTCTCACTTAAGCCACAAGTTAAGTTCTCAAAAGCTGCATGCGTAAACCAATCTGCATCAGTAAGATCTCTTCAGTATGATTTATAATTCATTAAAACTAGTTATAAGGGGCCATTCACACAGAATGTGTTATTCTACTCCAATGTGCTACTTGTCCATTGTTGACTGTAAACACTTGCTTGACAGATGTGCTTATCGTGTCTTTTGTAGTGCATCGCAGATGAGCACTGTGTCAAGTTAAACGAATTTCAACTTTTGTATACGCTGCCATTCATCAATGTCAGTTAAAATGCCAGCAGTGAACCAATCAAAAGAACTCAGAGGAAGGGCAAGGTTTTTGAGCTCCTGTTTACAGTGACAAGTTAGCATGACAACTGTTTTATTCGGTGGCAACATGGTAAAGAAGGGACTTAAAAAAAACATTACTGAGCACTGAATCTATTGGCTTTTTTAGATCCAAGAATGCATTCTGCATGGATGTCTTGTTTAGATCAACTGAATCAAGCTCAAGTTTGTTTCAAACTCTGGTACAATTTGTTTAAAGTTTGTGGTGTTTGCTATTGCCAAGCAACCATCATTATAATTTGAATGGCATCTGCATTTAGTTAGTCTGTTTTTATTATTCCCGAGGATTCCATAATCCTGGACCAGGCTGTATCCTGAGCAGCCGCTGTGGTGGTCATGGTGAAGGGGAGAGCATGAGACTAATTCCTGTAAAACCCCAGTGACAGACGAGTCCTCCGATTGATCCTGAAGGGCCAGCCTCTACACCAGCCGGTGACCTCTCCCACCTGCAGCTTCTCCACGCCTAGACTGCAGCTCTGCACGTGAAGTTTGGCCAGAGGAGAAATGGTCGTGCCCAACTGAGCCTGGTTTCTCTCGAGGGTTTTTTCCTTCACTTTCGTCAACTGGTGAAGTTTGTTTCTCACTACTGTCGCCACTGGCTTGCATGGTTCGGGTCTTGTGGAGCTGCGCATCGATGGATTTTCTCTTTAGTGTTTGAACTTTTAGCAGTGAATATTAAACCACACTGAACTGAACTAAACTGAACTTAAACTCTGAAAACTGAACTGACACTGTTTCAATTTACTATAATCTTCTATGTTAAGCTGGTTCGACACAATCTACATTGTAAATGAAATAAAGAATGAATTGAATCAGACGCACTCACAGTGGAACCAGCAACCAGTTAGCAAACCCCAGTCAATGCCCCAGCTCTAGCTCTGATACAACTGTTCTGCATTTGCTTGAGGTAATCATTATAACTGAAATTGTTGGAGGAAGAATGGATTATTATCTATCATAATTGTATGATGAATATCAGAAATATAATAACTTGCTGTTTTGTTCTTGTTTTATGGATCAAAATAATAGTATATTACAGTTGGTTCTTTTGTCTTCCTCTGAGCATTTTGAAAGTGCTTTGGTCCTTCCTACCTCAGACAGTTGACTGCAGCACCAACAACAACATTCATTAATTTTCTTTTCGGCTTAGTCCCTTTATTAATCTGGGGTCGCCACAGCGGAATGAACCACCAACTTATCCAGCATATGTTTTAAGCCGCGGATGCCCTTCCAGCTGCAACCCATCTCTCGGAAACATCCATACACACTCATACACTGCGGACAATTTAGCCTACCCAATTCACCTGTACTGCATGTCTTTGGAAATGCCAACTCTAACAGCAGTGTGTAGCACGATCACCTCACAGCAAGAACGTCGATGGTTTGAGCCTCGGCTGGGTCAGTTGGCGTTTACTGTGTGGAGTTTGCATGTTCTCCCCGTGTTCACGTGGGTTTCCTCCGGGTGCTCTGGTTTACCCCACAAGTCCAAAGACATGTGGTATAGGTGAATTGGGTAAGCTAGATTGGCCATGGTGTATGTGTGTGAAGCCCTAGCCCTACCCTAGATTAATAAAAGGACTAAGCTGAAAAGAAAATGAATTAATAAATGTATGTATAGTTCATACAGTTAGGCCCATAAATATTTGGACATCAACATTTTCGGTTCTATACACCAACACAATGGATTTGAAATGAAACGAATAAGATGTGCTTTAACTGCAGACTGTCAGCTTTATTTGAGGGTATTTACATCCAAATCAGGTGAACGCTATAGAAATTACAACAGTTTGCATATGTGCTTCCCACTTGTTAAGGGTCCAAAAGTAATTGGACAATTAGCTTCTAAGCTGTTCCATGACCAGGTGTATGTTATTCCCTCATTATCCCAATTACAATGAGCTCCAGAGTTCATTTCAAGTGTGCTATTTGCATTTGGAATCTGTTACTGTCAACTCTCAAGATGAGATCCAAAGAGCTGTCACTATCAGTCAAGCAAGCCATTAGGCTAAAAAAACAAAACAAACCTATGAGAGAGGGATCGCAAAAACATTAGTGGTGGCCAAAACAACTGTTTGGAACATTCTTAAAAAGAAATAACGCACCGGTGAGCTCAGCGACACCAAAAGACCCGGAAGACCACAGAAACAACTGTGGTGGATGACCAACTAATTCTTCCCCTGGTGAAGAAAACACCCTTCACAGCAGTTGGCCAGATCAAGAACACTCTCCAGGAGCTAGATTTATGTGTGTCAGAGTCAACAATCAAGAGAAGACAACACCAGAGTGACTACAAAGGGTTCACCACAACATGTAAACCATTGGGGAGCCTCAAAACAGGAAGGCCAGATTAGAGTTCTAAAAAAGCCTTCACAGTGCTGGAACAACATCCTATGGACAGATAAGATCAAGATCAACTTGTACCAGATTGTTGGAAAGAGAAGAGTATGGAGAAGGAAAGGAACTGCTCATGATCCTAAGCGGTGAAGCATGGTGGTGGTAGTGTCATGGCGTGGGCATGTATGGCTGTCAATGGGAACTGGTTCTCTTGTATTTATTGATGATGTAACTGTTGACAAAAGCACTAGGATGAATTCTGAAATGTTTCAGGCAATATTTTGGTCACACTTTATTTTGACGGTCCGTTTGTTGAATTTAAGTTACATTGCAACTAACTATCATTAGATTATAGGTAGACTGTTAGGTTGGGGTTAGGGTTGGGGTTGGGGTTAGGGTTAGTGTAAGTTGACATGTAATTGCAAAGTTTCTTATAGTCAGTTAAATGTCTGTTGAAGGACTGTTAAATGTCAGTGTCAACAGATATTAAGCAGACAGTCTACTAATACTCAAATGGACCATCAAAATAAAGTGTTACCAATATTTTCTGCTCATATTAAGTCAAATGCTTCAGAACTCATTGAGCTTGCATTTCACTTGCTGAAGACAAAACTGAAGGGAAAATGCCTCAACAACTAGCAGGAACTGAAGACAGTTGCAGTAGAGGCCTGGCAGAGCCCCACCAGGAATGAAACCATTCTGGAAACAGCATCTGGTGATGTCTATGCATTCCAGACTTTAGACTGTAATTGACTTTGCAATCAAGTATTAAAAAGTAAAAGTTTGGTTTATGATTATTATTCTGTCCAATCACTTTTGGACCCTTAACAAGTGGGAGGCACATATGCAAAAAATGTTGTAATTCCTACACTGTTCACTTGATTTGGATGTAAATACCCTCAAATTAAAGCTGACAGTTTGCAGTTAAAGCACATCTTGTTCGTTTCATTTCCAATAGATTGTGAATTTTATGTCCCGCACATAGATGTTGCATTAGAAACACCTTAGTTTTTTTGTAATTTGATCCAAATATATTATAAAGTATGGTTTTATAAACGTACATATATTTAAAATTAAGATATTAAAAATCAAAAGGGTCCATAGAATACCTACAATGTACTCTAATTATTTACAACAATCTGGCACAATAATGAGCTCCACAAAGATGACCGCATTAAAAAAAAATATTTGACTATAAAAAGTACATAAAATTCATACAGTGACAATAAACTCTATAAACACGTTTTAATCTACTCCTTTCAGTTCAGTTCAATTTACTTTTAACTTGATTTGCTTCTATTGTCCTAATTTAAGTTGCTTTATATAAAAGCATATGCAAAATGAATACATGTAGATTGTAAAGATGTTGATATCAATAAGATTCGAAACTATCACAGCAGATAGAGTGTTATTAATTCTCTAAAATAGCTACCTAATGATAGTACAAAAGATTTTATCCAACAAAGAGTGCAGAATTTGGGTCACGCATAGACCACAAAACTAACGAGAGCAATGGCGATGACACACACACACAGACCACTTATACAGTATCTGCATCCTTTCAGTTATTGGAACCCCACAGGTCCAATTGCAACACACATGAGACACATATGTGTGCAGTACAGAGTGGCTCTCACATTGCTCGACATGACAGACAACTAGTTGTCCAGTGCAGTCCCTTACACACCGCACAGGTTTGCCGAAAATAGACTGCGGTTGTCACTCTCGTTAATAACCAAACTGTGTATTCAGCAGAATTCCAGTTTCTGCCACAAGCGGAAAATGTGAAAAGTTTGTAAAGCTCTTGTAGGTCTATCAGTGCATCAAGTTTATAGGACAAAGCTTTTTTTAAGGCTTGCACAAAAAAAGTGCATAGCTAGTGATAATTATTTTCATCGGATAGATGTACTTTATGCAGCTTGTAAACTATAAAACATGTATTTGATGCCTTATTTAGGCAATACATTCCTAATGTTCTTTAACCCTTGTGCACTGTTCAAATTCACTACCCGTTTGTTATGTTAGGGATGAAAATATATACTGAATTAACCGCTGTAAAAAATGCATCAGATTAAATTTTTCTGTTAATCTGTTGATCTGTTAATCAACCTCAGTCCTGATCAAAACTACTAAACAGTTTAGAAAATGACAGTATTTTAACTTATTAATTGCCAAATTCATAAATGATGTCACTGATTTGGTGAAAAAACACACAAAATGACATATTTTCAATATAAAAATTATTATTTTTTTTAACCTTTTATCAAACTCTTGGACATGTGAATGATTAGTAACAACATTGGCTTTGATGCATTGTTAGATTTTCATTTTTCTCTCGAATTTATTGTTGGTGGCTGTTTTTGCCCCATTGACTTCCATTATAACCACATTTGATGGTGCATAAATACACAATCTTTGTTTTTGTTTACTCCATGTAGTTCTGAGAGCTGAGATGCTTTGGTTTTCTCAGACACATCAAGGTAAGTGTGGAAAGGTCACTCTCACGCACTCACAGACACGCCGTCAGCTTGGAATTATAAGGTTCTATCTGCATTCTAAATGATTTTAGGATATTAGGCGTTAAAGTTTTTGCATTCCATATAGCAAACAATATGTGTGTAACAGTTCTCTTTCATACATTAGCATGGCAGAGACCATAAATGTACTTTAAATGTAAATTATCAAAGTTCTCTTACATTTACAAATTGGAGTAAAAAAAAAAACACTGTAAGTGCAGATAGAACCTTCTAATTCTGAAGTCATTTTCCATTTGAAATTATAAGGTTCTATCTGGCAGATCATTAATTGAAGCATTATTTTTCAAGAAATAAAATATATAATTTGGTGCTGTAACAATATGTTGATGCTTGAGAAACTTAAGTTTTTGGTTTCTATAGCATTTATTTCATGTTTTAGGATGAACACTTTTTCTTGTTCAAATTTATCATACAAGGCTGTGCTAAATATTTTGTTTAATTTTATTTAATTAATATGTTCATATTTATTACATTTTATGCTTTATATGAATTATTAAATTATATTTATTGAATGATATGCCCCATGGTTTAAATTAGAAAGTTTCCCTTCAAGGCTTAATATTAAATTTAAAGACTTTAAAAGAAAACAGACAATGAGCAAGTGAGTTTAATAAACACTGAAAAATGTTTCACTGACTATATATACACAAATAAAAATATTTCACATTTAATATATACTTTTTTTAATATACGTTTTTTTTTTTTCATCAATGTAAAATGTAACATTTCATCTCAATGTCAAAAAATGCGTCTAAATCATCACATGTACACACATCTCAATTTTGTGTGGTGCGGCATTATTTAGCTGACTCTGATTTTGCGGGATCTTGTCTTTCTGGTCTTTCCCGCTGTCAATGGAGCAGTCCGGTGAAATGCTGATCCTGATTGGTCCTTGTGCATTCACTAAAAATGCTTATTGGCTCACAGAAAGAACCTTATAGAGCTTAGCAAGAGTTCAACTGTGTAGATAAACTTTAAGTTTTAGTTTTTTAAATAAAAAGTCTTAAAATGTAAACAACTTATTAAAAAAAAAATCACATAATGTAAATAAGTTGTCATTTAATAAGAATATGTGAATAACTCAATTTTGACAAAAATGTCAGATAGAACCTTATATTTCTGAGGTGACGACACATACACCCACTTTAATTTGCTGTTATACTCCATATAAAATCTAGAAACTAAGCTCTCTTTTTTCCCAACAATAAAACTTACAATTTTTACCTCTTCTCAACAGGGAAAACCACCAACAATCAAAAATGCATGATTATATGGTGTCATGGTTTTATAATAAAAAAAAATGTGGTTATAGTGGAAGTCAATGGGGAAAAAAACAGCCACCAACAGTAAATTAGGAAGAAAAAATTTAACTGTTTAAAATTTTTAATAAAAAAAAAAGACTTTGATAAAAGATTAAAAAAATCCAGTCCACAATTACTTTTTATATTGAAAATATGTCATTTTGTGTTGGTTTTTTTTCACCAAATCAGTGACATCATTTATGAATTTGGCAATTAAAGATTTAAAATCCTGTAATTTTCTAAACATTTAGTAGTTTTGATAAGGACTGAGGTTGATTAACAGATTTATAGAACAAAAAGTTTTTTTGAAAAAAAAAAAAAATTTATCTGATGCATTTTTACAGCAGTGTAATTCAGTGGTTTTCATCCTTACCATAACAAGTGAGTAGTAAATTTGCCCAAAGTGTATCATTAAGTTATTTAAAAAAAAAAACTTCAAAGCATTTTCTTAAAATATCTGTAAAATAAGATTTGTCTCTAAAAATCATTATGTTAGTGGAAACACAGAAAAAGTTATGGCCAAATTAAGACACAAAATCACCCCAGAGCGGATGACACTATCCCCAACAGTACATAAGGGTTAAGAATAATTAACAAATCTAGCATAGCTTCAACACAACATTTTTTACAAACTCACTTAGATCCTTTCTTTTTGTTTAGTACTGTTGTTAATTTGTTGTTATGGTTACCTATTAGTTTATTAATTTTGCTCACCAGTACCTTTTGTTTAGATCCACAATTTCCCTGTGGTTTCATTTCAGTTCATATTGCTAAATAATGCACTATATAAAGCACATGGTTTGAGGTAGTCTATCCATTTTGCTTTATGAAATGTATTGTGTAATAACATTGTCACATACTCTGTTTTATGAACTTTTAGGCCCCGTTTACACTAAAACGTTTTAGCTTTAAAATGCATAAGTTTTGCTACGGTTACGCCTTCTGTCCACACTACGCCAGAGTTTTCGAGCGCCGAAAATGAAGAATTTTGGAAACGCTGAAGAGGCCGTTTCATTTTAAAATGCTGCTGCTCTGTTTTAGCGTGGATGGGGGAAAACGGAGACATCTGAAAACGGAGGCATGGCTGCAGACGTTCGTCTATCTGATTGGGGATTTTTCCTCAATATTAAATAGCCTACATAAAGTTCAGTCTTGCATCCTTTCCTTGTTTTCTAAGTTCAGACTTCGCAAGTTTGATATGGAATACAAACTTCCGAGGACATGTTGGGTAAATCTTCAAAGGGAACAGTGTAGGCTACTGTATAACCACATTTACATCACCTTGGCTACGTTGTTTCACTATCTTAACAATAAAATGAAAACATGATATAAGGAACTGCCTATTTTCATTTTGATATTAGCAACTTAACAGACCAAAAGTGTTGAGGCATTGTGTAGCTATTTATATGACTTCACTGTATGCATATTTAAAACAAAACGGAGCCTATAACATTACTGCCTCCTTTCATTTTCATTGAAAATACGAAACATACCCTCTCTTTGGCTGAATATCAGTTTTAATAATCAATAATGGCCATTATAAAAGTATAACATACAGTAAGTTTATACATAATAGGAAATAAAAACAAGCAATCAGTCAAATGTGCAGAATCAGTGTACGTGGTTACATAAATTAATATATTAACTTATCTTTTCGCTCAGCCACAACACGTTACCTGAGAACAAGTAATAGTTTCAAAAGACCAAAGTCGGGGAATATGTCCTTAGATATAGACATCAAGAAGAATTAAATATCACGTTTAACAAATATAGTGAGATTAGATCCAGCGGTAGATCCTTGATTAGCAGTCCGACGTGCACAGCTCTTATCGCTGCTGTGCATGCCAGAGTGTGTGTGTGTGGTTACGTGATGTGCGTTTTCAGCGGTGTAGTATGAACGTAGAGTTGTTCAGAAACACTAGGTGAGACGCCAGTGTGGACGCGGATCGTTTCCATTCTAAAACGCTATTTTAAAACTAAAACATATTAGTGTAAACTGGGCCTTACACCAGCCATTTTTTTTCATTGACTTCATTTTCTAATGAGCACCACCAGTACTAATTATTTACACCTATTGGTCATCACCTCATCAAGGACTACTTAAAGCAGGGGTGTCAAACCTTGTTCCTACCTAATTAAACACCAGAACTGGCTAACCAGGGTCTTCAGAATCAACAGTGCTTGAGCTGGTTGAAACAAACATTTGCAGCACAGTTGCCCACTAAGTAGGTTTGGACACCTCAGCATAAAGAATTTGGCTGCATTCGAAAACCGCATACTCAATGAGTAGGTACTCAATTTCAATAAGTACTTACTTAACGAGGACTAAAAGAGTAGGGTCTCAAAAGCCAAATCTCGTTAAGCATGAATAGAATCGTACCTCATCCGCCATGTTTACGTTATCATGTGACTGACGTTAGAAGCGCAACAACTTTAAAGGAATTGCAGGTCTAATCCCTGCTGGAAAATCCAGTTTAAACCAGCCTAAGCTGGTTGGCTGGTTTTAGCTGGTCGCATCTGGTTAGAGGGGTTTTGGTCATTTCCAGGCTGATTTCCAGTCATTTCCGGCCTGGTCTTAGCTGGTCAGGCTGGAAAATGACCAACTTAAACCAGCTAAAACCAGCTTGACCAGCCTGGTTTAAGCTGGAAATAGTTGGTTTTGGCTGGTCAAGCTGGTTTTAGCTGGTCAACTCCCAACCTGACCAGCTTAGAACAGGCTGGAAATGACTTGAAACAAGCTTGGAAATGGCCAAAACCCCTCTAAAACCACGCTGGTCGACCAGCTAAAACCAGCCATCCAGTTTAGGCTGGTTTAAGCTGTTTTTTTCAGCAGGGATGAATCTTAATTTATATTAATATTTTTATTTTTTAAAAACTTCACATGAATTTGTTGTTGTCTTTATTGTTTGTATAACATTTTTCATCCACAAGTAACCTGCTTAAATCCCGTTTGTTTTCCTGACTTGTTTGATTACTCAACACAGATTTATTTTACCTTCTCATTGTGCATTTGTGTGCATATAATCTCTTATAATACAAGAAGCCCATTACATTTACGTCATTTTTGTTAATTGTAAACGATACAACCATGTTTTTCAGAGCCTGTATAAATTATAAGTTCTTTAATTATTAATAATAATTATAACAATCCAATAATAATAATATAAATAAGATAACAGGGACATAAGCACCTCATAGCATCAGTAACGTGACAAATCTACCTAATAGTTTTCAACGCCTTTTTCTTATATATATATATATTCATATATATATATATATATATATTTTTATATATATATATATATATATATATATATACCAGGTCCAGAAGATATGGAGAATTCTTGTAATATTTTATTATGCTTTAAAACCACCTCTATTGTGCCAGTGCCGAAACACTCCAGCCCAACATGCCTGAATGACTACCCGACCCTGTAGCACTCACACCCATCATCATGAAGTGCTTCGAGCGGCTGGTCCTGGCACATCTGAAAGACTCTCTGCCATCCACACTGGACCCACATCAGTTTGCCTACTGTGGCAACAGGAGCACAGAAGATGCAGTCTCCATAGCACTGCACTCTGTACTCACACACCTGGACAATAAAAACACTTATGCACGAATGCTGTTTGTTGACTTCAGCTCAGCATTTAACACTGTCATACCCTCTAAGTCAAAATGTTAGATCAGACCACATCTGCTCCACCACCGTCACACTCAACACTGGTGTACCACAGGGCTGTGTGCTGAGCCCCTTCCTCTACTCCCTTTTTACCATCGACTGTAGGCCTGTCAACAGTTCTAACACCATCATCAAATTTGCAGATGACACCACAGTGATTGGTCTAATCAGCAACAATGATGAGACTGCCTACAGGGAGGAGATACAGCATCTGGCCGCTTGGTGCACCAACAATAATCTGCTCCTTAACACAGACAAGACCAAGGAGCTCATTGTGGACTTCAGGAAGGGACGAACAGGCTCACATGATCCCATCCACATCAATGGGATGGCCGTCGAGCCTGTCTCATCCTTCAAGTTCCTGGGGACCCACATCTCAAAGGACTTTTCCTGGACCACCAACACCTCCAGCCTGGTCAAGAAGGCTCACCAGCGCCTATTTTTCTTAAGGCAACTTAAGAAGAACCAGCTGTCATCAGCCGTCTTGGTGAACTTCTACCGCTGCACAATAGAAAGCATCCTGACGAACTGTGTCACAGTCTGGTATGGAAGCTGCTCTGTTGCGGAGCGTAAGGCACTGCAGCGGGTGGTGAAAACTGCCCAACGCATCACAGGGACCACACTGCCAACCATAGAGGACATCCAGAGGAAACACTGTCTGCGCCGAGCACGCAGTATTCTTAAGGATTCCTCTCATCCTGCTCACAGACTCGCTTCAGGCTCCCCCGGACAAAAACCAGCAGACTAAGGAACATCTTTTTTCCCAGAGCTGTCTCCCTTTTGAACTCTGCCCCCCACTGACTCTTTGCCTCCCTGATACACCCCCACTCTCCTCATAACTCAGACCCCTCATAATCACTGCACTATTTAACATTTGCACATTTAAAAATTGCACATATTCATTGCACTGATTCATTTATTCTAACTGTACATACCCATGTACATTTGTAATTACGTACACACCCACTGTACATATACATTTGTAATTATGTTTATATATCTGCACACTTCTGATTATTAATAGCAACCTGTACATATATCCATCTATTGTAAATCTCTGTTTATAGCTAATACAACCTGTATATAATGTTCATAGTACATCCATTTGTAAATATCACCATAGTTTTTTCTATAACTGCACTTATAACTTATACCTGTATCCTGCACTTGCTGCTATTGCACTCCTGGTTAGACCTAAACCTGCATTCGTTTCCTTGTACTTGTACATGTGTAATGACAATAAAGTTGAATCTAATCTAATCTAATTATATTGGCATCAATAGTGTGCTGTTACTTACTGTAGGCTATCCAAGAGTGATGTTTATCTTTGTGTACAGTAGTGCTTTAGTCTGCTTATTTTACATGACCAAAATTTGAAGCAGGGAATTAACATTTTAATTTATTCTATACCTAAATATATATATATTTTTAGTTTCAGTAATGAAGGAAGTCTATATAAATCAAACAAATCATATATATAAATAAAACAAAATACAAATTATCATTTGTTTTATATGCTACAGCTATGCCATAATAGCAATAGACAAATGTAGCCAATGTGTGTACATCTTCATTTACAGTCAAAATATAAACTGATGTATACATTATTAAAAAAATATTATTTCATTTATTGACCATAAAAGGAAACATTAATATATGATTAAAAGAATGAATAAAAATAACCATGACAAATAAGTCCACAACACATGAAACAAAGCTTTAATCAAACTTGTTCTACAATCATGTAGAACTGCATGTTCTGCTGCATCTCCACACAGCGGGGCTGGTTCTGCAGATGATCAGCAGGTCTTCATCTGTGTTTGTCATCAGCATCATCACTGCTGCAGTCAGACTAAAACAGGGTTGAGACATGAAGCTGTCCATGCCTGAGAAACCTATTATGAAGATGAAGAGTCCAGACCAAAGCAACATCTATCAGGGTCTCGTCCACATCACCACAGCATCTCCAACATCATCTCCAGCACACTGCTGTGCTTCATCCTCGATGCACACGGCACCTTGAGGATATTTCAGATCATACAAAATAAAGAAGTCATTTTAACAAACTAATGTCATTTTGTGTTCGAAAATAAATAAAAATAAATTCCTCATTATTACCTATACAAATGAACAGATAAAACAAATGAATTATGTTTTTATTTAGATTTATTAATATTATATGTAACGTTAGTTAATGTAAACAGTGTCGACAACAGTGAATTCTACGTCAGCACAAACACATCACTCACTCAGGTGTCTGTTTAATGTTGTCATTTGCCGATCTGCAACACTTCTTATATATTTATGTCAGACATTTAATAATCATCTTTTTATGTAAATTCACGTTTTATGCATAACATATTTCGAGTTCCTACATAATTGTGTTTTAGAGCAAAATAAATCAAACATAACGTTACCATAAAGCATCTTTACACTGTCAGCACTCTACATTCACTGTACACTACCGTAGCTCAACACATGCGATTTAACTCAGGGGGGCGTCTCTATGCTTTCCAATAACTTACGTTTCAAAACGTCGGTGTCCCGTTTTTCCTCAATATTATGACGTATCCACTTCTCCTAGTTCTTCTTCTCCGTGCCGAATGCTTTCCATGGCCTCCTGGGATAGATAAGTAACCATACTCCGGAATCTAGGCAGAAGCAGTAGGGCATCCGGGGATTTCTCGCCTACACTTTTGTGATTACTGAAGTTTCAAACGTACTTCTTTCTTCACGTACTGTTTTCTCCTATTATGTTGTAGGTGAGTATGCACATATCTAGGCAAATTTAATATACGGCCAAATCTCGCGAGGATTAAGAATAATTCTCGCCTACTCTTTTTGAACATTGGGGTTTCAAACATACTCAATCGCTCACCTACTGCTTTTTCCATACCTAATAGTAGAGAAGTATGCGGTTTCGAACGCACCCTTTCTCTCTATCTTTTCCCTAAGATTTTGTCACTGTTTAGTATTTTCACTGATCATTTGTTTACTTGCTGTCACTCTTTTTGTTTTTTGTTTTTCCTGTATGGATTATATGTAGATCTTCCAACACTCAATCTGAACACGTAGCCCTACTGTATATACATTTCTGGAGGTCGCGAATTATGTACCAGAAGAATATATGGCTGCATTTCGTCTTTGAAACAAACAATATGGAGCGGTATGACGCCGTTCCTTTTTATGCTTACCAGCTGACCGATTACCACATTATGGACAGCTTTTCTTTCAGCTTTCTTTTTCTGGATTGCTTTTGAAAACTCTATTGGTTAGGTTTAGGAAAGGAGGATGGTGGGTCAGTCGATTGGTCAGTCGGTCAGTCATTCAGTAAGTCAACAGCGGCCTCTGGTGGATTTACGTAAGAAGAGCAGTCGTAAATGCCACTTGCAAGAGAAATTTGAGATCACAAAAAGCGTACACAGCGGCCTCTGGTGGATTTGCGAAAACAAAAACTGCAAAAAAAGATGTAGCCTTTGGGATGTATTTGGTCCTCCAGAAATGTATATAGGGGTACATAATAAGAATTAGATCTTCCCATCTCAACCCCAGGTTGACCATCATTGCTTCTTTGTTTGGATAAGGTACAATTATTTTGCAATTACCTTTTGTCCCTAAATTATTTTCATCCACAAAGTTCCTCATTTGTAAATGCCACTTAATATGTGCTAATTCACAGCTAAAATTACTAATAAGATTGCATGATATTTATTGCAAATGTCCTCATGAATAAAGGTTATTTTAAAACCCATGGTTTTATCTCGTACACACAAGCATGATTGAAATAAAATCTGTGTTCACATCAAAATACAAGAACACAAAATAAAGTGCTGTTAAGACCACTGCAACCCAATTCAATTTGTCATCTTTATTTCTAAGGCACATTTACAATATTCACTCTAAAATATAAATGCAACATTATTCTTTTGCTCCCATGAACCGAATTAAAATATCTAAAACTTTTTCTACGTACACAAAAGGCTAATATCTCTCAAATATTGGTTTGCCTCAAAGACTTCCATTCATACGCACATGAACGCGTCTGACCGGAAACGCAAGCTCGTGTGACAAGTTTCACAGTTCGCTGCATTGGAAAGTTTAAGATAGGTGAACTCTGACCTCTGACCTGTGAAACTGTGACCTCATCACGTGACTGCGTGAGGCCAATTGAAGATCAAAACATGACCTCTCTGTATAGAACTTTAAAATATGGACCAATCGCTCGCTTTTTAAAATGTCTAATCATCTTGTTTAATCCCACCCTTTTTCACAGCGATATACGTTAGAATTTTGCATGCTCAAACTCTAGTGTGACCGCAGCATAAATCTGTGAGCTCCTCCTTTGCCAAGATTATTATTAATCCATCTCACAGGTGTGGCCTATCAAGATGCTGATTAGACAGCATGATTATTGCATAAGTGTGCCTTAGGCTGGCCACAATTAAGGACCACTCTAAAATGTGCAGTTTTATTACACAGCACAATGCCACAGATATTGCAAGTTTTGAGGGAGCATGCAGTTGGGCATACTGAATGCATGAATGTCCAAGCAGAGGTTTTGTCCATGGATTGAATGTTCATTTCTCTATCATAAGTTGTCTCCAAAGACATCTCAAACAATTTGGTGGTACATCCAACTGGCCTCATATCCACATAACCACACCACCGCAGGACCTCCACAACCAGCATCTTCACCTTTAAGATCCTTTTGAGACCAGCCACCCAAAGAGCTGCTGCAACAATCGGTTTGCATAACCATAGAATTTCTGCACAAACTGTCAGTATCCATCTTAGGGAGGCTCATCTTATTGTCTTTAATTACTAAAATCAGCACAATTACTATTCAAACTAACCCAATCACCCTGCCCTCTTTTTTGGAGGTGGTACTGTGTATGTACAGTATGTCAATCATCATGCATTCCTGCCATACAGTACATATCTTTTAAGGTTACCCAGTAGAACATCAAAAACAACTTAAAAACCAGGAGTTTCAAGGATTACAAGGATATTCAACTCAGAGTTAGGCCCTAAAGTAGGAAGGAAAGCTGTAGGGAACCTCGGGTCAGCTTTCATTCTTAAAATGGGGTTTTCTAAGAAAAACCGAGTGACATTCACAGCCTGAAGCCTCAAAGCAGCTCTGAACTTGACTGTGCACGTAGTCCGATTGAACATGCAGGCGTCTCACATGGTCGACACTGATCCACACAACGAAACTTTGCACCAACAATAGAAAGAAAACTTTTAATTAATAGAGTGCGTATCATTTTTAACATATGATCAAAATTAATCAGCCCTCGATTTGAGATATTAAAATCAAATTAATCATGTGAAAAAGCAAATGATGCTTGACGAATCTCCAGCTGTGCCGAGTCGTTGTTTTTTTCTCGCTCTTGCTCCTCTCTTCAGGAGGACATTAGTGCACACCACTTGAGTCAACTGTTACTGTCACTCCAAATAGTTCACATATGGTAGCTTTAATATATTGTGTTTGGTGGGTTTGTGCAGCCTAGCGTTAGCATTAATTGATGTAAATTTGCCTTGCTTGAGTGACACTTACGAGCTCACTTTAAACTTTAAAAAGGAGGGTGTTAAATATTCATACTTTTCAGTTAAAGGTGATGTTTTCTTTGAATGACTGTTTCCGCAGTGAATTTGCAACAAGCCTTTATTGATTTCAGCTCAAATCTTCTTGTGTGATATAATGTAGGTGAGTAAAAAGCTGAAAGCAAACTACTTCATGAAAGTAGATCAGCTCATTCCTTAACAGAGAAGCTTTCAGTTAACAAGCTACAGTTTACACAATGTCCATGACCTATATTGTGACCAATTATGATGTACCATTTAAAGGTGCCATAAAGCACACTGATTCAATACGTTAAATTGTTCTCTGATATTTACACAATAGGTAAATGCATACAGTCTCAAGAAACAGTTTTATATCCTAATTTATTACAACAAGAATCAGTCTTAGAATGAAACACTCAATTTTTAGAATATTTGGAACGGCTGTGAATATTAAGTACACACACACTCACTTAATTACTTTAACACACACTGACACAGAAAATGTGATGTACTAAAACGCAAAATAATCATGTTTCAATTGTCAAAAAATATTTGAAGAAAGTGTAATAAAAGATAAGAGTGAGTTATCTGTAGGCAAGCTCCTCCATTACTGCATCTGAGTTATTGTTTGTGGATGAAATATAGGCTAAACTATAATTAAACTCAACGAAAGGGACAGACAGAGATGTATTTAGATTTGTATGTTTTGTGATTAAAAACATAGACAGAAGTTAAACAGATATTTTTTATAGTTTATTGACATTCAGAGAAATTACAGAAAGAGCTAATTGATATGACACGGTGCATAAATGTGCATTAAACAATTATACTCAACAGTCTACAAGTGCTTCTTGCCTCATTACAAAATTATTCAGTGAATTTCAGAATATACATGTTTAACTAATAAAAGATACATTTAGGTAAACCATATGCCTCATCAGTGGGTGGGGTACGATGCAATCCGGGATTAACATCTATGTTAATCCTGGAACAGCATTTTTGTCCATTCCCTACCCCTAAACCCAACTATAACTGTAAATTATTCCCAAAATCAGAAGGAAACAGTAGTTGGATAGCAATCATGTGGAAGTACATAACCCTAACCATAAGCCTAAACTCAGCATAAACTGTAACTGTATCCCTTAATCCTGATTGTCTGATTGGAATGTTGTTCCAGGATCAACATAGATGCTATTCCAGGAACATGTCCCACTCGGTGAAATTACACTAACTATGCCTTATCAGGGTTGCACTGAATAAATTTGTAATCTGTATATCCAGCATTTTGTGTTCTGATGAGCTGTTAACAGATGAGATGCATGGCTGCCTGTTTCACAGAAACTCATCATGCCTCTTGTTTTCAAAATAAGAGTCCCACATATATAGTATGTCTAATGCTGTATTCACACTAGACTCAGATGAAGCGCCAAGCGCAAGCGATTTACATGTTAAGTCAATGCAAAGACGCGAATAGACATCCTGCACACCGCAGGATATACATGCGAATAAAGTGGCCCCCTGATGTGTTAACCAATCAGGAGCTCTCTCCTGTAGGGGCGTGATTATGTAGCACCAGTTGTTGGTGTCCCAAGCGGAAATCATCTTGCCAACACGGATAACAGTTCATCAATATGGGCTCGGCTCAGTCCGAAGCACAGCTGAAAGCTTCCATCATGCAGGTACAGTTTCTGGAGGAGTTGATGAACTCACAGAGCTGGGTGCACCTCTGAAAGGATCTAGTGGACTCAAACACGGCGCCAAACAAATATATATATGCTGTTTTTAGCCTTCCTAAAGCACATAAAGCACAGCTACTGTCTCAATAAAATCCATGTTAGGCATTTAGCAACGAAGCTAGAGTCACCGGGCAGACAAAAGCCCTGGCCATGATGCGAATCCGCATCTATTGTGAGGTGAATTTCACGCTTGAATGAAGTGCATTTTGATGTGTGAATGAAGCAAGTAAACTCAAAATGTTCACGCATCTATTTACGTGCGAATATCGCAATTTATTTGTGCGTTCCACATCTGGTTTGACCACAACACAATACAAGATGCGCTTAAAAATAAGGAGAGGAATTATCATTGTTGTAATATCACTATGAAACATTGTGGCCAATCAAACAGCATGAGGTGTACATATTAAAGTCCACATGAACCGAAAGTTGGCTTTTATGTCAGTAATTTTTATTTCACACCAACTTATCCCAAGTGCTTTTCGATGGGATTTTACACTCACAGAATTTACATCATAATGAGGAAACAATGGTACTTGAGGCTCGCAGTATGTCATTTCCATGTCCTAAATTCCTATTATTCAGCTATGCATTGGTATATCAAGACTTTCATTCTCCTTCTTTAAAGGATCATTGATATGCTTCAGTTAAATTGACCAGTTAATAAAATGTTTAGGGGCGACACGGTCTCTCAGTGGTTAGCACTGTCACCTCACAGCAAGGTCACTGGTTCGAGTCCCAGCTGGGTCAGTTGGCATTTCTGTGTGGAGTTTGCATGTTCTCCCTGTGTTGGCGTGGGTTTCCTCTGGGTGCTTCGGTTTCCCCCGCAGTCCAAAGATATGCGCTATAGGTGAACTGAATAAACTAAATTGGCCGTAGTGTATGTGTGTGAATAAGAATGTGTGGGTGTTTCCCAGTACTGGGTTGCAGCTGGAAGGGCATCCGCTGTGTAAAACAGATCTTGGATAAATTGGCGGTTCATTCCTCTGATGAATAAAGGAACTAAGCTGAAGGAAAATGAATGAATGAATGAATGAATGAATGAATGAATGAATGAATGAATGAATGAATGAATGAATGAATGAATGAATGAATGAAATGTTTAACTAGGTTCCTTGGAAACATTTTTTTTATTATTTCCTTTATTTAGCCAGGAGATCACATTGAGACAGTACTGTCTCTTTTTCCAGTGAGACCTGGTCAAGACGGCAGACAGCACATAAAGTTTCAGATAAAAATCATAAAAAACAATACCACAAAATTACAGAATCACCATTCATAAAAAGATCAGATCATAAAAAACAATTACAAGTATCCTTTAAGACATTGTACAGAAGATGTTTAAAAGTACTCCGAATCGGAAGTGAGGCAAGATTGAGCTGATTTTGCAGGTCATTCCAAGCCCTTTTGTGTCTACTATTTTGCAAAAATGAATTTGTAATTATTTTAATACTGTGACTTGACTAAATTAAAATAGCATTCTTTAGAATCTGTAAATATTTCAATGAAATGTTTATGAAATAATATTATTTAAAAGTTAGAGTAAAAACTTAAAGTAGACTAAAATAGCTGGACTACCTTTTAACTGATGAAAAGTTGCTGTATAATGAACATATTGGCACATCATTTGTATATAATAAAGCTAATCAGTTATTTAATGAATGTATGTACTTCTGTAAGAAAGGGGTGGAGTTTGAGCAACATAATTGAATTTATCCATTAATAATGTGTTAAAAAAATTATGTACTTTCCCTAGAAAGATGTTTGTTGTTTCATGAACAGATTGAGTCATCCTGACTACCAGTAGATATGCAATTTATACTCAGGCATTCATTCTACAAGCATTCTACCCCCCCCCCCCCCCCCCCCCCCCCCCCCCCCTCCTCCTTATATGCATGTCTTACTCTGCCTTAAACATATAGAGATCCCATAGGAGTGGATTCAGATCCACCTGTTCTGGCACCTGTGCTAATATTTGGCCTAGCGACTTCTGTCTTTTGCTCTCTGTAGTGTTTAAATAATGTATAAGATGACTTACAGTAGGACTCAGCGGTGAGCATGTAGCCTTACCTCCGTCACAGCACGGATGTATGGGGATAAAGATCAGCTGATCGGCAGATCATGAGTGATGAATGGCCGACCTGATAATCTCATCGAGAGGCTGCCAGGACGATCAGATAAGAGCCAGTCTTACTGTGGGAACCCTCTCCACCCCACAGGCTGTCTGTTATAGTAAGACATGAAATACCGGAGTTTACCACGCGAAGGGCTTAGCATGCAGAAAATGCATGCTGAGAGTTCAGGAAATGTTGTTAGCATTCCCTACCCTCCTTAAGCAGAAACATATTTTTGTAATGTTTTGGGAATTCGAAGATAAAAACCCTGCACTGGTTGTCGTTAACACTTCAGTAGTGCAGACTTCTGACCATCTGACTTGCTCATTTGAGAGAGAAAAACGCTCTGCGCTCCAGTCATCAAACAGCCAAATCCTCCTCCCGCTAAACTTCCCGTCCATTCCGTCAAGAAAAGTCTCTGCTTTAACCGATGGTAAACTTAATGATAAAGGGGGACCCTGTACTGATCCCGTGTGATTGAAAACCTGCTGTTTTGAAATGTAAATTCACTTAGGAAGGTGCGGAGGCGCGCAGATAAAGGGCTAAAGCTCTCCCGGGATAACTCCCGCAATTGGCGCCACCGCTAAGGCGTGTCAGGTGGCTTGATGAATCCGCAGGGATGCTGCACCTCAACACCAAGCTCTCCTCAGATCATCATCCCCTCGTCCTTATTCTGTCAACGCCATTGATGAGGCTGTCAGGGACCTTGCTCATTTGAG
Organism: Danio kyathit; assembly: GCA_903798195.1. Classification (NCBI taxonomy): domain Eukaryota; kingdom Metazoa; phylum Chordata; class Actinopteri; order Cypriniformes; family Danionidae; genus Danio; species Danio kyathit. Next base: position 15,172,430 of record LR812538.1, read on the forward strand.
GAGAGCGCCTGCCTCTCTTTGCATATGCACAACAAGGGGAAGGGAAGAGAGGGAGAGACAAGGCAGGTGCTGAGAGGAGGATACCATGGGGAATAGCATCAGAGGCCGAGGACATGAAGAAAATTCCCACCGGAGACAGCGAAGCAGGGGACGACGCGTGGAGCCGAGAGATACCCCCTCCTAGCAGCAGGAGCCTGGAGCTTTACTCAGGCGCTAGGAAGGAGGGAGGGAAGGAGGTCGCCCCGGCTCTGTAATCACAAAGTTCATGCCGAAAAAGTGGAAATGTGGAGGCGTTCAAATAAAATAGTCTTAAAACGTTTTTTTTTTTTTTTTTGAGAGCAAGTTAGAGATCAAGACGAGTAGAGGTAACCGGGACTTCTCAGCCAAGTAGAGGGCGCTCGAGTCAGTCAGAATCTCTAATTAGCGTAGCAGCGGGAAAGTTCCGCAGAGTTGATACAGCACGGAGCGCGTGTGGACCGCTTTTTGCATTAATGATCTGGAACACGCAGAGCCTCGCTAAATGCACTGTGCTGCGGGGGCCGGTGCAGAGGCGGGTGGGTGTCCTGTCCCCTCTCACATCCCAGCAGGCCAGTGAGCACGTTACAGTAACAAGATCCTCCTAATTAGACCCCGACACCTCACGAGGGCCTGACATTAATATTAATCGACCTCTGTGGGCTGCGGCTGCATTTGTACTGCATATGCAGATGGAGAGGAATCAGCCCACCTAGATGAATGAAAAACGAAGGAGAACAGGAGGAAGATAAATGTGGAGAAAATGAAGCGCGCAAGGGGACAATAGACAGACCTCTCTAGGGGTCTCGTGGACCTCCTTTTTGAATAAGAGCTGGCTTACTTGGAAAGATATAAGGGAGATATCAATAGATATGTAGTGCTAATGTACAAATGTTGCTAAGGTACATTGTGCAATGTGAACAAAAACATTACAACAAGTTAGAAGTGTTGATGCTATGCTGTAGCTTGAGAATGATATGGAAATATCTCATTTATTACCCATGTTATGATCAAAATATCCAAAGGAGCACTCTGCTTTTTTAGAAATTATTTATTTAACTTATTTAACTAGTCCCTTAGAGATTTTTTTACCATTTTTGAATCCATTTATGGTGACGCGGTGGCGCAGTAGGTAGCGCTGTCTCCTTACAGCAAGAAGGTCGCTGGTTCAAGCCTCGGCTGGGTCATTTGGTGTTTCTTTGTGGAGTTTGCATGTTCTCCCCGTGTTTGCGTTGGTTTCCTCCAGGTGCTCAGGTTTTCCCCACAGTCCAAAGACATGCGGTACAGGTGAATTGGATAGGTTAAAATGTTCGTAGTGTATGAGTGGGAAATGAGTGTGTATGGATGTTTCCCAGAGATGGGTTGCAGCTGGAAGGGCATCCGCTGTGTAAAACATGTGCTGGATAAGTTGGCAGTATATTCCGCTGTGGTGACCCCAGATTAATAAAGGGACTAAGCTAAAAAGAAAATGAATGAATGAATAATGAATGAATCCATTTATCCAATCTCTGGGTCTGGCAAGAGCACTTTTAGCTTAGCTATGCTTAGCATAAATAATTAATTGGATTATATCATTAGTATTTTACTCAAGAAAGTGTTTCAATAATAGCAATTTTTAATTTTCCGTAGGTCTTAGTACGCAATGTAACTACAAAAGAGTCATGCTTTAAATAGAAAATGTATCAAAACTCTATTTGGACATTTTTGAACGGATGCTAATGGTCTAATTCGATTTAATGATATATGCTAAGCTAAGCTAAAAGTTCTCCTGCCAGACCTGGACATGACTGAATGAATTCAAAAGTGGTTCTCTGTTTTACTCCAGAGGATTTGTAAATTATGCCTTTTCCAAAAAAGTGGAGTGTTCCTCTAAAATATGCTAGCTTCCATAGCTTCCATGTCACTGAGAATAATTCAGTCACACTTCAAGAATGAAAAAGTTCACTTCAAGAATGAACAAGTGGTGTTAATGAGCTTGAAGTGTGTTGTTTGAAAGAACGGAGCATTTAGAATTTAGAAAGCGTGATCTGTATTAATATAGCTCTCTATGTGAAGCATGTAAACCTCCTTCAAGATGCAGAAACTCAAGAGTGTTGCTAAAAATACACATTTCAAAACTAGGGTGGTAAAGTTAACTGTTAACACTAATTTGGACAAAGATGGAATTTAAATTTAAGTGAAATTAGGCAAGTGGCATACTGTGATCTTATTTATTCATTCATTCATTTTCTTTTCGGCTTAGTCCCTTTATTAATCTGGGGTCGCCACAGCGGAATGAACCGCCAACTTATGCAACATATGTTTTACGCAGCGGATGCTCTTCTAGCTGCAACCCATCACAGGGAAACACCCATTCACTCTCATTCACACACATACACTACGGGCAATTTTAGCTTACCCAATTCACCTATAACGCATGTTTTTGGACTTGTGGGGGAAACCGGAGCACCCGGAGGAAACCCACGCGAACGCATGAAGAATATGCAAACTCCCCACAGAAATGCCAACTGACCCAGCCGAGGCTCGAACCAGCGACCTTCTTTCTGTGAGGCAACAGCACTACCTACTGCACCACCGCGTCGCCCTGATCTTATTTAATTTAATGTATTTTTTTAATAAACTGAACAGACCGCATGTGAAAAAACTAAATGTAGACATAAACAATGAAATAAACACTTATTACACCTTCAATAATCATGCAATGGATATCAAAGGTTTTTTTGTGTGCAAATTTCATCATAAATTGACTATTCTGGGCATGTTTTTGGATTGCTCTGTAGAGGAAAGAAGGTTATGTTTGCTCTGAGTGATCAGAACAGGAAGTGTGGAGTGTTCGGGCATGGATGACTTTTTTATGCATTTATGGCTTCATACCTGCAACCAAGTGAATCTTGTTGTGACTGTAAACACAGTTAAGGTGTAATCACTCCAGCTGCCACAAAGCTTAGACAAAAGAAACAGGCAGGGGGTAAAGTGCTTCAAGCCATCTTTCACCGCTTTTTTATTTCCTGAGGAAGAGGTGAAACAGCGTATGTGTTAAGAAGTGGGTGTGAAAGTTCACAAAAAAAAAAAAAAAAAAAAAAAAAAACATGATACCTGGAGGTGAAATTAATCTTAGGGAAACAATATACTTTAAAATAGCAATTAAAACATACACTCACCGGCCACTTTATTAGGTACACCTTACAAATATCTGGTTTTGCCTTCAACCCCCTTTTGCCTTCAGAACTGTCTTAATCCTTCATGGCATAGATTCAACAAGGTACTGGAAATATTCCTCAGAGATTTTGGTCCATATTGACATGATAGCATCACGCAGTTGCTGCAGATTTGTCGGCTGCACATCCATTATGCAAATCTCCCATTCCACCACTTCCCAAAGGTGCTCTATTCACCTTTCTTTCGCATTCTGATGCTCAGCTTGACCATATATACATGCCTAAATGCATTGAGTTGCTGCCAGCAGTAACAAGCAGTTGGAGAGGTGTACCTAATAAAGTGGCCGTTGAGCGTATATACATGCAATATTACATGTTCTTAGTTGAATTAAGCAAAAAAATAAAAAAATTCTCATCAAGAAATAATGCCAGAATTAAAAATGGTCTGTTCCATATAACAAATGTTGATGGAAAATCTACATAGAAAAAAAAACAAAAAAAAGGATTACAATATATTTTATGGTGCCTTTGTTACAGTGCACCTCTAATTTAATTTCTGAGTAACATTAATTAATTACATATATTTATTATATGGTTGATGCCAGGATGTGGGTTAGGTTTAGGACAGTTGCATGTAGTTATGCATAACTAATTGTAATAAAGTAGTGAGTATATGGGACATGTCTAACAATTCATTCATTCATTCATTTTCCTTCAACTTAGTCCCTTTATTCATCAAGGGTTGCCACAGCAGAATGAACCGACAACATATCCAGCATATGGTTTACACAGCGGATGTCCTTCCAGCTGCAACCCAGTTCTGGGTAACATCAATACACACGCACCACACTCATACACCACCCAGGAACAGTTCAATCAAAAGTTACATTTTTTGTGGAATAAAACTATAAATCTTTGAAGAGTTTATAAAATCAATTATAAATAAAAAAATAAATGTCAATATGAAAAACAAAGTATCATAAAGACAAACTATTTTATCACTATTGCAGTATTACTAATAAGAAAGGGACAAATTACTGGGGATGGGAGAGGTTTTACCCCCTAAATAATGCTTGATCCCCCTTAAAATAAGACAAAACAAGACATTCATTCATTCATTTTCTTTTCGGCTTAGTCCCTTTATTAATCCAGAGCGGAATGAACCGCCAACTTATCCAGCACATGTTCTACGCAGCGGATGCCCTTCCAGCTGCAACCCATCTCTTCACACTCATACACTACGGACAATTTAGCCTACCCAATTCACCTATACCGCATGTCTTTGGACTGTGGGGGAAACCGGAGCACCTGGAGGAAACCCACGCAGGGAGAACATGCAAACTCCACACAGAAACTCCACACAGAAACGCCAACTGACCCAGCCGAGGCTCGAACCAGCGACCAGACGGTCGGGTCGGTTGGGTAGGCTAAATTGTCCGTAGTGTATGAGTGTGAATGATGTTTCCCAGAGATGGGTTGCAGCTGGAAGGGCATCCGCTGCGTAAAACATGTGCTGGATAAGTTGGCGGTTCATTCCGCTGTGGCGACAGCACTACCTACTGCGCCACTGCATCACTCAAAACAAGACATAAAACTGGAAAATAATAGGAAGGTAATATTTACATAAAAAATTATTTCTATAGCACTTTTACAATGTAGATTGTGTCAAAGCAGCTTCACATAGAAAATTATAGTAAACTGAAACAGTGTCAATCCAGTTTTCATAGTTTAAGTTCAGTTTAGTTCAGTTCAGTGTGGTTTAATATTCATTGCTGAGAGTTCAAACACTAAAGAGCAAATCCATCTATGCGCAGCTCCACAAGTCCCGAACCATGCAAGCCAGTGGCGACAGCGGCGAGGAAAAAACTTTACCATTTGGCGAAAGTGAAGGATTAAAAAACCTTCAGAGAATCCAGGCTCAGTTGGGCACGATCTAAATAATGCAGACTATCAATCTTTTAGAGGATTTGGATTTCAACAGCATGTGTGTTTTATGTGTATGCTAATGCAAAGAGATGTGTCTTTAATCTAGTGTTAAACTGACAGGGTGTGTCTGCTTCCCGAACTGTGCTAGGAAGGCTGTTCCAGAGTTTAGGTGCCAGATATGAGAAAGATTTACCGCCTACAGTTGATTTTGATATTCTGGAAATAATATATTGTCCAGAATTAATTGAGGGTAGAGGACGTGATGGGCTAGAATACACCAGGAGCTCCCTCAAATACTAGGGAGCTAAGCCGTTCAGGGCTTTATAGGTAGTCAATAAAATTAAAAGATTTATACGATATTTAATAGGGAGCCAATGCAATGATGAAAGAACTGGAGTAATATTATTATATTTTGTTCACATTTGTTAATTAGGCCAACAGGGCAACTGCCTAATAATTCGTTACAATAATCTAATCGAGAGGTCATAAAAGCATGAATAAGCTTTTCCGCATCAGACATTGATAGCATATGTTGAAGTTTGGCAACATTTTTTCAAGATGAAAAAATGCAGTTTTACAGATGCTTGAAATCTGGCCTTCAAATGACAGGTTGCTATCTAAAATCACCCCCAAATTTTGGACTGAAGATGAGGACTGAACTAAGAATGCATCAAGGGTTAGACAGTGTTCTAGGTTTTTGCGTGTTAGGTTTTTGGGTCCAATAAGCAAGACCTCAGTTTTATCTGAATTTACTAATAAGAAATTATTAGTCATCCAAATTTTAATATCAGCTATACAATCTGTTAATTTCATAAATTCACACAAGTTATCAGGTTGAGAAGAGATATTGTGTATTATCAGTATAACAGTGGAAGCTAACTTTTTTAATGATATCGCCTAGCGGTAGCATATATAGTGTGAAAAGTAAGGGACCAAGAACTAAGCCTTGTGGTACCCCACAGCATACTTTGATCTGTATGATGCCTCTACATTAACTGATACAAATTTATAACGTTCAGGGGTGCGTTTCCCAAACAACGACGTAACTCGCGGCTGAACTATCATAGTCCGATGCATCGTTTGGCAAAAAACATGACGAGTGTTTCCCAAAACCGGTAGTTTCTCTGTCGCAGATCCATCCCTTGAACCACGTTAGTTATAACGTAAAACACCCATAATGATGCTCTAAACGGGGTGGAGTAACTTCTTTAGAGAACAACCCCATCATTTCTTTGTGCAAATTATATTGTTTTACATGAACACGCATTTAAAATAAAATCCAATATTAGTTTTGGTAGAAACATGCACTGGTTTTCCATATTATTTAAAATATAAGTAAATGGCACATATAGGGCCAATGTTTGCTTTACTAATGTTATTGAGAAGTTGAACATTACATATTTTATTCTAAAACATAAAATCACTTACAAAAGCTAACACTATTCTAATATCATATATAAATCATATAAATAAATAAATAAATAATGAGGCGATTTATTATAAATATATTTACTTTAATAATAATATTAATAGAGATGATGATGATGATTATTATTATTATTATTATCATTATTTAGAATATTGTTTATTTATTTTAAAAAAATTACAATTTGACACATGCAAACCACAGCAGAAAGTTCTAACCAACAGACCCATGTCATATACAGCAGAGAAATTTAATAAATAACCCACTATAAAATAAAAGAATTAACGTATGCTATGTTTTTTATTTTCACAAGCTTTGGAGACGTAACATAATTTCTGTTTTTAAATATACCTATAGCTTTCGCCATGAGGCTGTGTTCAAAATGATATTAATGTTTTCAAAGTGCACTGCGAAGGGAGCACAATTGTAAGCATGAAGATTGCTAAAACTGAACTGTAAAAATACTTTGAAAGCAAATTACACCTAAGAGAGATGACTTTAATGCTTTTTTATTTTTATAATTCCAATTTTGAATGTTAGAATGTTCTAAATGAATAGGGCATAGGGGGGATAAGTGGGAATAGAACACAGCCAGGAACTATGCTTTTAACTACAGCTCCAGAGGTGTCGTTTCAAGTGCTCAAGTTTGCGATGCAGTTTGCGAATGTTCATTGGAGCGATGGATTTGGGAAACACCAAATCAACGAACTATGTTTTTAACGACGGAACTTGCATCCTTAGTTGGCTAACGATGGTTTTGGGAAATGCACCCCAGATAGATAAGACCTGAACTAGGCCAATGCAGTTCCTGTAATAGTAACATAATTCAACCTCTTGTGGATTCGCAAAAACAAAAACTGCAAAAAAAACATACCTCATGAGAAGTATTTTGCTGTCTCCAGAAATGTATATAGGCATACGTAATCAGAATGAGCCTGCGTTGCATAAAACAGTAACCAAGATTTTCATTGATCATCTGTTTATTGGTCAACGAAGGGGACATGCAAATGTGTCACCATTTAGTAAAACTCGACATTTTGAATAGAAAAAATTTGAAAACATTAGCAGTTTTCCATATTTTGTGATTCAAGTTGAATTTTTAATTTTAATAATTTTTTTCACTGTTTATTTATGCTTTTGAATTGCATTATGGGACCTTGATCTTGCTTCCAACAACAAAAGTGACTTTTAATAACATTTTTAAGAGTTTAAAGTGATATATTGTCTGGGTTGGTGTTATACGATACATTTTCTGTTATTTTACAGACTTATTTCTCTGTATATAATTTCTTATACATTATATTATTGAATTTGAAATTTATTGAGAGAAATAAAATTACTGAAGTTGAATTTTCCACATCAAAAGTAGACAGAGCAGAGATCAAGGTCACCTAATGCAATTCACAATCATAAATAAACGAAGCGCACAAAATATGGACACTGTTAATTAACAGATTTTTGTTTACAGTGTAGGTCATCTGTTGAATTAGCCAATCAGCGGTCACTGTAGGTCACAATCCACTTATTATCACTCAAAACATTGAAAACCTAAATTAGTTACATTAATAAATAGGATTAATTGATTAAATTAAATATATTAATTTGGTTCACAGAAGTGTGCATAACACATACTACCAAAAAACTGACCTCCCCCTGTACTTTATGTATAATTCGCACATTGCCTGTAAGTCACTTAGAAGTATGCATAACTAAGAGGGGAGTGTGATTTAGACTACACAGAAAAGCAATTGTTGTTATGAAGGGCCAGGCTGTTTGCCCCCCTGGGAGGTCTGGTGCAGAGAGTACTTATTAGTCTTAGGACGAGACTTTGTGGACAGATTTAAAAGCTTCAGCCAGGATCTCTCGTGTTGGTGCCAAGTTAAGCCACAGCATAATTAGCAAACCTCAGAGGAATGTTCTTCATGTGGCCCACTACAATGGCCTCTTAGATAGATGCTGAAACATGCTCTAGCACTGTCCATGCATGCACATACAGTACCACCGCAATCTGCTTCACACACTCTCTCTGTCTGCTCACACACACACACAGGCGTGCAGAAAGGACAATTACTCCCATTAAAGAGCCGCAGATGCTTCCTTGATTAAATTTGACCACACAAACACAAATGAAAGCAAATGGGTGCGTATGAAGGGCTCCCTGAGCATATGCTCAGCAGGTCGTGTGGAGCCTGTAATAGCCTAAAAAGGGAGAGTATGAAATTCATTGCTGAATTCACATAGAGTCGATTAGCACTAAAGCTCTGAAATATACCATTGACACCATGGTAAGAATGACCTTAGTGGTCATTCTTTTGCCTCATTTCCACTGATATGAGTTCAGTACAGTACAGTGTGGTTTGGTTTGGTAAAGCTTACCCTGATCAGGATTGTGTTTCCACTGCCAACAGTACCATCACTTGTTAGGTGTGGTGAACGCCATAAAGAAAGCCATTCTTAAAGAAAAAAGCACATCTGGCCATTTATATATTGTTTTTTGTGTGTTCAAGTGCATTATTTTAAACATAGATGCCCAGGAACGCTTTGGAGGACATACAGCAGATCCTGTTCTTGCTTCTTGGCATATGACTGTTTGTTCCAAGAAGAAAACAAGCTTTGTTTGAGCTTTGTTCCTGTGTGCAGTCATTATGTTATTACAAAATTGTGTCTTTGATGTGTGTTTAAAAATGCCACTTTCTGTGTTGTCATTGTGTGTTGCAAACACACGTCCTGCAGGGGCCTTTTTGGTAAACCCGCACCTGCAATAATTAAAAGAACACCCGACATAGCATTCCACACATGACCCTACCCTTTTGACATACACACTGATGACCCGAACTACCCCCGCATGAGACGTAGATGTGCATGACATCATCATTAGTGTGATTAGTCTCTCTCGAAACTCTGCAACACACTAGAAGGTAAGCTGCCAGCAAAGCTGTAATGCAGGAAGAAACAGGTAGCACCATGATGAGCTTAAATCTTTATTCAAGTTGTGATAAGAGAATAGAGTCGAGTGCTTGCTGTCCATCAGTTGCCGCACGATTCCCTACAATATGACCCACATTCTGCCCGTGCCTGTTTATTGATGACCCGCACCCGAACCGCAAATGACAGGTGAATAATTATTCCACCATTTACATAAAATATTAGCGGTTCACTCGACGGGTACCAGCACGCGGGCAGGACTGTTGCACACAAACAAGTAACGAATCTCTGTAAACCAATAGCATTCAGTTGTGAGTCTAGCTCCACCCTTTGGTACCAGACTGTTGTGCTACTGTAGGTACCTTTTGGAAAGGTGCCAAAAAGTGGCATGGTAAAGTAAGCTTTTTTTGGTACCTTTGACAGTGGAAATGGACATAAATGCATACCGTGCAGTACGAACTGTACCATAGAAACAGGCCACTACAGAGAGAAAAGCTGCAACTTTTCAAGCCTCATCCCTTAGACATACTTCTTTAGCACATATATGACTGTAAACCTCCCTGGGTGAATGTAAAATGTCATATTCCAGATGAATTTCTACAAATTGTAAAACAACCGACAAAATGACTTTGTTATTAAAGATTTTTTATTTTTAGAAAAAAAACTTGTTAAGCTACTGTGAAGACCAATAAGATCAATTCATTCTCCAAACTGCTTGGGACACTGTGAGGCTGGATCTCAGCTTCTTGGGTCTTAGTCAGGGAAATACCTCAGATCAGTGGTGTCCAAACTCAGTCCTGGAGGGCCAGTGTCCTGCAAAGTTTAGTTCCAACCCCAATCAGACACACCTTGGCTAGCTAATCAAGGTCTTAATAGGCTTTCTAGAAACATTCGTGCAGGTGTGTTTAGGCAAGTTGGAGCTATAATCTATAGGACATCGGCCCTCCAGGACCGAGTTTGGACACCGCTGCCTCAGATGGATAATCAGTCCTTCAAATGACAATGGAAAATTTTGTAAAATTTAGTGTATGAGTTATACAACAACCATTTCAGCTAAAAGCAAAAACTATTTACAGTTGAAACCAGAAGTTTACATACACTCTAAAAAAAGGAACATAACCATTTATTTAAAAAATGTCTTATGGTAAATCATACTAAACGTTTACTATTTTAGGTCTGTTAGGATTACCTAAATCATTTACATTTGCTAAATGCCAGAATAATGAGAGATTTTTTTTTGAGAATTTTTTATTAATTTCTAGACAGTCAAAAGTTTACATACATTTCCTTAGTATTTTTTTTAGCTTTGCTTTTAAACTGTATAACTTTGGTCAAATGTTTTAGGTATCCTTTCCGGGCTTCTCACAATAGTTTGAAGGAATTTTGGCCCATTCCTTCTGACAGAATCAGTGTAACAAGCTTTTTCAACTCTGCCCACAAATTTTCTATAGGATTGAGTTCAGGGCTTTGTGATGGTCACTCCAAAACATTCACTCTGTTGTCCTTAAAGCACATTTTAACAAATTTGGCAGTATGCTTAGGGTCATGGTCTAGTTGGAAGACCCATTTGTGGCCAAGTTTTAATTTCTAAAAGTTGTCCTTTCAGTCATGATTCAAAACTTGTGACCATAGAGTAGGAACTTAGATTGACCAGTAAATCGAGAGCTTTGCCTTTTGGTTTAACTCCTCCTTTACCACAACAGACCAGTACATTGATAGACAGATTGGTGCAGTGGCAGCAGCAATGCGGTAAATCTTAGGCCCCGTTTACACTAATGCGTTTTCGTTTTAAAACGGCGTTTTTTATCAAAAACGATCCGCGTCCACACTAGCGTTTCATCTAGCGTTTCTAAACATATCTCCGTCCACACCACTCCACCAAAAACGTATATCACGTGACCATTCGCGCACTCTGGGCATGCGCGTTCAAGTATAAACAGGAAGCATGTGTCTCGCTCGGCATTTGGTTATTGTTAGTCAACAAACGCTGGTTGAACGATGAACGCGAGCGATTGGCGAGTGCTCGAACAATAACTTGCCTCTTGCGAATATATGCAGCTGCTGTAGTAAAAAAGGCAGAGTTTAACTGCACAATGGCGCCTGAAACGGACAATAGTGCAAACAACGCTCCCATTTCTGTGTCCATGTTGTTGTTTACAGTGAAGGCTGGTCTGCCGTCTTCCGGTAACGTTATAGTCATGTGATAGGGGCTTGACAAATAAGGGAAGGATACGCAATGACCCGAAAGCCCCAATCAGGTAGCGAATCTCAGCAGCCACGCCTCCGTTTTCAGATGTCTCCGTTTTCCCCCATCCACACAGAGACGGAGCAGCAGCGTTTCAGTATTAAAACGGGCTCTTCACCGTTTTCAAAACGCTCCGTTTTCGGGGCTCGAAAACTCCGGCGTAGTGTGGACGGATGGCGTAACCGTAGCAAAACTTATGCGTTTTAAAACGAAAACGCGTTAGTGTAAACGGGGCCTAACATTCCATCCTTTTCTCACTCATTACATTTACAGTACGTTTTACATTTATGCTTTTAGCAGACACTTTTATCTGAAGCAACTCACACCCATAAACATCCCTGGGAGCAGTTGGGGGTTCAGTGCCTTGCTCAAGGGATTCACGTCAGCCATGGTATTGATAGTGGAGGAAACTGCTGCTTGGTTATTTAGTCCCCTCACCTACAATCCTGTGATCTTTGGAGTCCAGCTCTCTAATCATTAGGCCACAGAACAAAACCGTGAACAAAACCCCAAGATACGCGTACAAAAACAAGTTAAATGGCAACATTTGTAAAGTGGAAAGCTTGATCTCTTTCCCTAATCTGTTTTGTATATGTCTGTATATGGAGAAGATCAGGGGTTTTGGAACCCCTTTTCCTTTGGAATCAGGAATGTAAAATGGACTCCTGTCTTCAGGTTAAGCATAAACCAACCAGGCACTGACTTGGAAATGCCCTTTTCTTTAGACATCAGTAGTTTGTGGTTGACAATATTGCACAGACAAATGCAGAATAATTAGCATGGAGTTAAACTAGGATATGTTGTCTGATGTGAATGCCTTAGTTTAAAAGACAGCTTCGCTTGATAATGGGCTGACAGAAGGGAACAGGAAATAAGAACAAAGGAGAAAAAAACTTTAAGAAAAAAATGAGATTGTTGGCAAGAAGAAAGTACTTTATGTGAATAATAAAGGAAAGAGGATTATTTTGAAGATCAGAGTGGATGTAACAGCATGAACTGATGATGGACTGGTGATAATTGATGAACTTTGCAAAACTGACACTGTTATTGAACTAAATTCAATCAACACGGAGCTGAATAATGACAACTGTCTTCTGGAGAGCTGCTTTACAGCTCAAACTGAAGTCATTCCATAATTGATTGACTATTCTAACATGGATAATAACAAATAATCCTGTTTATTTCTGTGAAGCTGCTCTGAAATAGTCTGTATCATATAAAGTGCTATACAAATAAATATCACTAGAATAGATTCAGTAGAGTAAGAGGGAAGTAATGGGTGCTTCAGAGTTGAAAAGGAAACAAGAGGAAATTGAAGGAGATTTTATATTGGAGGTATATCCATGATATGTTGATAGAGTTGGAACTATTAAATTGACCTAACCTAATTTTTATAATTATGCACATAGTTTATTTAATATTTTTTAAGCAACTGGTTTACTTTTTTAAATAATAACTTTAAGTAATCGCTTTTTTTACAGTGTGTAGATTTTAGAATCCAAATACTGTAGACTTAACACAAGGTCTGGGCACCCCTGATCTAGAGTCCTCAAGTCCTGTGAGCCCACATTCCAGAATGTTTCAATGTCTCACTATTTAAAACATCTGATTCAAATGATCAAATGTTTAGTGTTGTACATGGAGCCATCTAACAGTTTATGGCCCGGTAGAGGGCATGGGCTGCAATTGTGGAATTGCATTACAGAGACTTACAAAATGCAAATCAAATTCATTAGCACTGTGCTTTTCAGAATACACATTGTTTCAAAGTCATACTGTTTTCTCTATGATGCTTTAATGGTGCAAAACATGTCAAAATGTCTGAGAGCAATTAGTTTGAATTTGTGAGGTTTATTTGGTTGAACAAGCCAAACTTTCAATTACATTTTATCTGAAATTGACCACTATAACTATTATATTGTTAGTTGCAGTGTGTAAAAAGACTTTATAATTAAAACAGAGTGCCCATGTACACATAGGGTGACCATGCATCCTGAAAAAAACCCTTTATGTAATGTAATATGTGTAATATGTGTATTTTGCTGAATTTAGCTCTAGCTATTATATTCTATATATTGTGTTGTCTAGCAAATATATCAGTGCCTAGCTAGTCACATATTTTTGTGATTCAGATGTAGTTCGCTTGAGACATTTCAATACTGTTCAGCTTTAAGGTTGTGAATATTAATTAACATTTTATCACTCCTTGTAAGAGATAATATCTGAGGTTTCTGAAAATTCTTTGGCCACATCTGAGTGTTCAAATTATTCTGTTAAGAGATTAAGATAATGGCTGATTTGTTCTAAATGAGAATGTGAAATTCATATCAATCATAAAAAGTAAAATAGAAAAATTGATAAAGGTAATGTTGTCTTAGTTCAGTTGACACAATATAAGTATAATGTTGGTACTATCCATAATGTAAAGAGTCTTGGTGGTTCATAAATGACAATCAGAAAGAGTTATTTGTATAGTGTGTCAAAGGAGACAACAACACTACACACTACAACAGCACAATCTTGGTTTGGGCTGATTTCTTGAGACAATAGTTACTTCTAAACAGACAAAAATCTGTAACATGCAAGTAAATAAGTCCTATAGGTCAGAGTACACCTGTTTATGCTCTAGGATTTTGCCTAGAAAAAAAAAACTTACCATAACTGCAAACAAATCAGCTTTTATATACTATTTTACAGTAAAATATTTTAGAAATGCTATAAGATGGCAGGTTCTTTGTGTTCTCTCTTGACCTGCGTTACTTGCTTAGTTTTTTTTCACTTCAGTTTTTGTTTGTTTGCTCCGATTTGTAGTTGAAAAATCAAGCAGAGATTCACAACGTGCAAATGTGCATTAAACACTTATAGCCTACTTGTGTTTGTTGTCTCATTACAAACATACTCTGCAAATTTCACAATATGCACATTAAACTAACAAAAGATACATTTAAAGAGCCCCTAAAATGAGTTTTTGAATATGACCTTTTATGCAGTGTGTGACACAGCACTAGTGAATAAAAACATCCAGCTATGGTTTAAATCGGAAAGTGTTTAATTGTATCCTTTAACGAAATAGTCGACTCAGAGTCGAATAAATGAATCATCTTGAGTTTAGATCTTTTACTTGAACGCGTTGACGTCGATACCGTACATCACCAAATATGAAGTGCCAGTTCCGGTATAAACGTGAACGCGCCTTTCCCTTCAGACACTAGCGTTTATGAGCACGGGGGATCACAAGACTGATCATGACACGAAGATGACAATCACTGACAGATGGAGATTCGGCTGTGAGGAATAATGTATTAAATTAAATTTTTACAACAAAGTATACCAACCTAGTGCTGTGTTTGTTCCTTTCATTTTTCTGATGATTAATACAATAGCCTATGCTGGTATTAAAGGAAGGAGCAGCAGAGACTATCATGTTTGGGACTTTGTCAGACTTTGACAGGGACTTTGTCAGTAACTGTTGCAGTTCACATGGACCAGTTTCTTCTTCCACTGGATCATAACATGTATTATAACATGTTATTACATTACATGTGTAAATAAAATTGTTGCCTCGTTTTGTGTAGTTTGCAAAATATGTGTTTAATTGTGTGTTCTAACGAGTAATTGCTCCACGTAGCTTGTAATCACTTATCTCTTGTAGATCAGTGCTTGTACTGTATCTCTCGGTTTAAACCTTCATGGGGCTATTCCAGGGGTATTGCTAGACATAAAGCTCTACTGGGGCACGCCCCCCCTAAAATAATAACAACACAGGCTCATTCTGAAAACATAGTCCCGTGGACGTTTTTGGAGACCGTGAAATATGTAGCCGGAGGTACGTATGGCTTGCATTCCATTCATTCATTAATTTCATTCATTTTCTTTTCAGCTTAGTCCCTTTAGGCTTGCATTTCATTTCATTTTTTTAAACGAACGCTACGGGGCGGTATGACGCCGTTCCTTTTCACGCTTTTCCCAGCTGACCGCTTACCTACATGTGGAGGGCTTTCAATCAATAAAATTGATTGGGTTTAAGGAAGGAGGAGGGTGGGTCAGTCATTCGTTCAGTCAGTCAGACAGACAGACAGTCAGTCAGACAGACAGTCAGTCGACAGCGGCCTCTGGTGGGTTTACGCGAGAACAGCGGGCGTGAACGGCACTCGCGAGAGAAATTTGAGACGTGAAAATGCGCACATAGCGGCCCCTCTCGGATTCGCGAAAACAAAAACTGCAAAAATACGTACCTCCCGGGACGTATTTCGCGGTCTCCAGAAACATCCACAGGACTGCGTTTTCAGAATGAGCCTGGGTTGAATAATAATAATAAATAAATATATTATATAAATATATATATATATATATATATATATATATATATATATATATATATATATATATATATATATATATATATATATATATATATAATACAATTTTTTTTTATAAATAAATAAAAGTATTATTGTTATTGTACAATTATTATTCTAAATAAATAACAGAAATTAATCCTAACTGGAAAACAAACGTGAAGACACAACTGGAGTGATATGCAATTTTTTGCATGAATAATAACTTCATTTGAATGAAATTCTATAGACAATTCAATAGAATACAAAAATTATGTTTTATAGAATTGTCTTAGACTTGACACATGGCAGAGAATTAGATTATTGTCTTACCTCCCTGACTCGTCATCCCTCCTTTTTACTTCATACAAAAAAAAAAAATCTATCAGGATGCATGCTTAGCAATCATGTTATTTAAACTTTAGTTTTGTCGACTTGCAAAACTCACTGTGTTCCGACACCTCCACATAAAAGGCTGTTGTGCCGGTTTTGCAACACATGAGCGGCATGTGAGCGGCAACTACTTTTTTTCAGCGTGCATGTTAACAACTGCACCGAGAGAAGAGTAAGTGTTGTGTGAGGCGCACGGGTATGGTTTTCTGCGCACATGCAGAGATGTGTCAGTTTGCTTTTTGATTAAATGACATTGCTTTCACCAGCGTTGGGGTTGCACATAGAGAATAACGTCTTTATTCCGGGATTACCACTCTTAATATATACACTTTCAATATGAAGTAAATCATGTCTCAAAGCATTTACTGGGGCACTGCCGATTTTTACTGGGGCATATGGGTCTAGCAACGCCATGTTAAAAATGTGACGTGTGCTTCTTCCTTTACCAATATAAATGCATTTGTGAGCTCGCGATCTCGCGCTGAACACAGTCGACCAATCATAACAGACTGGGTCATCGGACCAATCACAGCAGATTAGCATCGCTCTAAGGAGGGTTTTGGGAACAAATGAATCGCTGAACGAATCATATAAGAGTTGTTGGGATAATTAGGTAAAAATAAATGCATATTACATGACAAAAAAAGTTTTTTTGACCTTGCATGCATATCAGCCTGTTGTTGGAGACCGCCAACACCAAAATATGACCTTTTATAATGCAAAATAGGGGCTCTTTAACCTTTTCAGGGTAGCACTGAATATATGTATAATCTGTATATCCTGCATTTTCCATTCTTACAAGCTGTAAACAGATGAGACACATGGCTGCATGTGAAACTTATTTACTCTTCCTGCCTCTTTCGTTTTCAAAATAAAGATGGTATGTTTAATTCAAGCTTAGATCATCTTAAAAACAAGAAATATATATATATATAATTGTTGTAATCTCATTAGGAAATATTGTGGCCAATTAAACACAGACTGGAGCGTGTGTGATAATAATAATCCTGTGTGTTACGTAACAGTCTGTGATTTGTTCCATTTGGCCTGATTTTGTCCAGAATTTTACACTCACAGGATTCATATGAGAACGATAAAACAATGGTGTTGTTTAAGGCTCACAGTATGTTATTTCCTACTATAGAACTACGACACCTTTAACATTTCAATTAGTATTGTCTGATTGTTGATGTTGTTTGTTAAATTCAGTGCTTGTATACTCCAAATGTAACCAATGGAGCAGGATCCTCACACTTACCTTCTTTCACTTTAATTCTTAATCCCTTATAGTTTTTAGGGACCTCATTGAACCATCAAGAGCCCAGTCTTGAAGGATCTCCAGAACGTTGATGCAGAAACGTGGCCCATTACAGAAGTGAGTTGCAAAAAGCCATTTGATGTTGACTTTAAAGCAGCCTTAATACAACTTACCCACGCCTCATTGCTGCATTAAACACCAAAGAATATCCCTCCCGAGCTGGTGTGCTTTTCAAGTTAGGACTCCATTAACTTGGCAAGTGGCAAAATTAGGTTTTTATCCCAGTTCTGCTCGGTTGAGCTACAGACCATTTGCGGCGGTGAGTAGCGAATGAGCGTTCCTCCACTTACACCCAGGCCCTATTAATTACCCAGGCTGTGTTGAAGCTCGGGTGCGCCAGGGGGTTCAGGAGCTAATGCTTCCCGTTTGACCGTGGATGCTCCGTCTAATGCTTCCCCCGAGAGGAGTTTCACTAATTAATCCACCGTCTTCAGTAAGGCGATGCCCCGTTCCCCCACCCCTGAACAGATCTTCAGGGAGGGAGCCAATTCATTTCAGCTCATACAATACTCAAATCTTGAGGTGTGGTTTGAGTGGATTTTGATGAGGAGAAAAAAACCTCTTGACTACTGTGGCTCCAAAGCAGAATAAGGGAATCAAGTGTGCTTTGGGTAGATGTGGGCAAATGACTAGTCGTTTCTGGTTTCATTATTTAACTTTAGTATGGTTTACCACAGGGTTTCATTTTCTATTATTTAACCCGCACAGCCTAATCAGTAATGTTAAGATTACTGGAAGAGTTGCAGGTCCACCAAATCCTTATCTGATGGATTAACTGATTTTTTTTTTTTTGTAGGACCAACCACAGCATGTATTGGTAAATGGTAAAAAGTCAACGAATGTGGTTTTAAACACTGGCATTTCTCAGGGGTGCTTTTTATCACTAATTTTATTTTTTAATTATATAAATTAGCATGGCGACGCAGTAGCGCAGTAGGTAGTGATGTCGCCTAACAGCAAGAAGGTCGCCGGTTCGAGCCTCGGCTGGGTCAGTTGGCGTTTCTGTGTGGAGTTTGCATGTTCTCCCTGCGTTCGCGTGGGTTTCCTCACGAGTCAAGCTCCTGAGCACCCACTCATGTAAACAGTAAAAAGTAGGCAAATAAGGGCAAGATTTGACTCTTTACACATCTTTACACATCATTACACAATATATAAACATATTGTTATAACATTTTTGTTAGAAACATATAATAAACATATTTTATAAATGAATGAACGAAAAAATGAATGAACAAATGAATCAAGCTCCTGAGCACCCACTCATGTGAACAGTAAACAGTAAGAAAAGAAGGGCAATATTTGACTCTTTACACATCTTTACACAATATATAAACATATATTGTTATAACATTTTTGTTATAAACATATTATAAACATATTTTATGAATGTATGAACAAACAAACAAATGAATCAAGCTCCTGAGCACCCACACATGTGAACAGTAAATAGTAGGGTGTGTGACGAGATGCCTACTCCACGAGACGAGACGAGATACGAGATTGGGTTCACGAGAACGAGACGAGACGAGATTTTTAAGAAATCCTCAATGATGAAATATATGAATGGAAAATAGTCTTTTATTCAACTGGGAAAAAGAACCAAATCGCAAAACTACCTAGGTGCTTTCTTTAAATCAACTTGTAATGAATGTTATTGTACTTCTATTTTAATGAATTATATCCAGTAATAGACATGCAAACACTGATGAATATTTTGCTAATAGTCTGTGTGAATGGAAAATAATCTTTTTATATATAATTTTGAATTTTAGCAAAATATTTGCTAATATATGAATGGAAAATAGATTTTTATTCAACCAGAAAAAATTCACAAAATACAAAACAATTTAGGTGCTTTTTAAAAACATTGTAATGAATGGTATTTGATTTCTATTTAAATGAGTTCTATGTCATAAAGGACATGCAAACACTGCTAAATATAGCTATAAACTCTACCGACTGGCTTCTCCCCTGTACAATTTCACATGATATATGCAAACTTATTTCCACACACTGAAACAAATATATGTCATTTTTTGTATTTCATTTTTAATTTAATAAATGAGTTTCACTTTCATTTAGCAAGATTTCATTCAGGCCCCGTGACTCACTCTGAGCTACCGGATGGGATCATGCGAATATGAAGGACTAATAGAAGAGTTGTTTTAATGGAGTTTGATACCGCACACAGAAAAAAAAAATTCAGCTTTTCCCGGACAGTATAAACGTGTGTTCCGTGATGATGATGTGACGATGAGTCTCCAGGAGTTCATTCAGTGAGTGTGTGTGTTTGTTTGCGTGCGCTTAGAGATGTGTGTGCCTGTGGTGCTTTACTGACTCACTAGGTGTGTAGATCCTGTCGCAAAATGCGGCTAAAAATCCTTCACGGTGTTAATAGTTTGATTACGCCGTTTACATATCTGCACTTTAATAATGCGACTAAAATCTGGAATACTCTACGTCCTAATTCCATTTGTGTTTACGACGATTATGCCTTTCAGCATATCTGAAGTGCTATTCCATTGCATGGATACGAACCATATTGTGTGAGGCTGTAGTTGTAGCCTATGTTGGATGCGGCACCTGCTGAACTCCGGTGAAAAAAGAGGTTACGTCACACCCGCCCACCGAGTGACAAGCGCAACTCTGAGGCCAGCCTAGGTTGCCAGGTGTGTGCAAATCGCTTTATTTGCAGATCAAAACCAATCCTGCCTCCAATCGTCAATGTTAATTTCACCCTCCCGCTCCATCATAACATCACAACTCACGAGACATATTTTCACCTCGGCGAGAAATCTCATCGCGATTTAATCTCACGAGATCTCGTCATACGAGATCTTGTCACACCCTTAGTAAATAGCAAGCAAACAAGGGCACGATTTGACTCTTTTCACATCTTTACACAATACATAAATGTATTGTTATAACATTTTTGCTATAAACATATTATAAACATATTGAATTTTTTATGAATGAATGAATGAACAAATGAATCAAGCTTCTGAGCACCCATGCATGTGAAAAGTTAACAGTAAGCAAATGAGCAAGATTGAACTCTTTACACATCTTTTCTTGGTAACTTGAGCGTATCCTGAAGTCTCATCACATATAACGTTTCACAGTCTTCATTACCTTGTCTTACTGAATTATCAGTGATTGCCAGGATATCATGACTGATGCATTCCTGTGAAGTGAGCAAATACGCTTTGGACCTCGAGCATGTTCTGGCACGAGGAGCGTAAGATGGTGCCAGTGGCTTAATAAGAGAATAAGTGTCTGGCCAAAGCCTGAGGTAACAGAAGCACATGAAGAAAACACCAGCTTCGTTTAACGCAACGCAATGCAGATTAAAGAGCAAATAAGTGCATAAAATAAATTTAGCACAGTCGCTTGTTAGCGAACATTGATTGTTTCTGATATTGTCACAGATATTGTCACAGAGACCCAATAGCAAGTGAATATGAGTTGGTTTATTAAACAGGGATCACCGGAGATAATAGCTGGTATGGATCTCACAAAATAGCGAGGGAAGGGTAGATCAATCAAGAAACTCTCAAGGAAATCGACAACGCTAAACAGTGGTAACAGTCTTTACTGCAGCAATGCAAAGTGAATATCAAGTGAGTGTCGACAACGCTAAACAGCGGTAACAGTACTTCGGTGAAACCAAGCAGTGCTGACAAATCCAAAAGCAACAGTCTCTATGATCAACTCACCATCAGCGGATACAGCGGGAAGAGCCTAACAGGAACAGACACAGACGTGAAACAACAACGAACTGACAACATGAGATGCGAACGCTGAACAGATAAAGGTGTCGTAATGCACTGCACCTGTGGTGTGCTGATTGACAGCTGAGCACGTGACTGCCCAGCTGACGACATGAAAACACAGACAGCCACGCGGTGAAAGATACCCAAACAAACACACACATACTTACGCACACACACACAAGAGGAACAGACAGATCCCCAACTGTGACAGAAATGTCCGCAAACATAGCTTTCTAGAAACAAATATGTCTGTATATTATGAAATAAACTACTGGAAAATCACTGTTGAAAAAAATGTATATAAAAATCATAGCAATAACAGAAATAAATGGCTGTCCTAATGTCTGAGCAGCTGGGTTTTTCTACATATGGTTTTACAGCAATAAAGCTGTGGTCACTCGTAACAGTTTGTCAGGCAGATTTGATGGGCAATATATTATTGTAGCGAGTGATGTACTGCTATTTAAATCCATGTTCCTTGTAATTTAATCTAGGCATAATTTACGATTTGTCCAAGAATGTTTTGCGTACATTTTGTGTGAAGTACAAACACTGCAATATACAAGCAATTGCTTATGTTTCACGAGGCTATAGTTTAGAATGGTACAGGACAGTAAAAACAAAAGACTGCATGTCTGTCAGAATAGAAATGTTGGACCTTGATTTCCAGAGCAATTTTCATATTGATTTTCTCCACAGGGACTCATTAAGAAAAAAATTTAAAGCCATAAAACAATTCAAACTGCTCCAAGAATATTTGATTTTAATATTTGATTCATGCAAAAAATTAAAATAAAATAAATAAATAAATATTTGGAGGAAAAAAAAGAAATTAAGCTTTTTTAAATATCTATAGAAAAAAGAAATGTGCAACCCAGGCTCATTTTGAAAATGTACCCCTATAAACATTTCTGCAGAGCGCCAATTAATTCCCAGGAGCTACGTTTTTTTTTGCCTTTTTTGTTTTTGGGAATCCACTAGAGGTCGCTGTGTTTGCTTTCTTAGACCTCAAATTTCTCTTGCGAGTGCCATTCGCATCTTCTGTTCTTGCGTAAACCGATGTACATAGCAAGCTACTGGACAAACTGGTAACAGCAGGAAAGTCGTCCTTACAGAGATAAGCACTCAGCTGTTATCGTGAAAAGGTACGGCGTCATATTACCCCGTAGGATTTGTTTTAAAGACGAGATGCAGCTATGCATCTCCAGAAATGTATATGTTGGCCATAGGGCTATAATGGAAATACGGCTATTGAAAAAAAAAACTTTTTCCATATAGTATTATGAAATAATTGATGAGACAAATGATTTTTTGGTTGAATTAATTAATTTAAGTATAATTTAAGCATTGTACGCTCACAGTTTAAAATTTGTGTAGTAACAGTTTAATAATAGTTTATTATTCATATTCATATTCATTTATATTATTCAGAAGATCATGATTCGCACTCATTAAATAATTACTTTGTATGGCCTTATTTTACATTCTTGGAGGATACAAAACACAGACGTTTCAACATAATGCCCCAATGCCTCAAATCTAATAAATCAATCAATCAAATTACTGAAAGAATGAATTCAGCAAATATCTAAATACATGATTGAATGAATTTATAGAAGTAATGAATCCTTAGAAGGAATCAGAATTTTCATTTCAGGTAACTAGTAAATTCAAAGAATATCAAACAGCCATCTTGCATCTATCAGAATGGCAAAAGTTATTTAATTACATAATGAATGAATGAATGAATGAATGAATGAATGAATTAATTAATTAATTAATTAATTAATTAATTAATTAATTAATTAATTAATTAATTAATTAATTAATTAATGAATGAATGAATGAATGAATGAATGAATGAATTAATTAATTAATTAATTAATTATTTGTTTAATCAATTAATTAATTAATTAATTAATTAATTAATTAATGTTAACTGAAAAAAATTAATGAATAAAGCAATTTATCAATCTCAGTTGAATCAGTCAATCAAAACAATCAAATGAATGAATTAATTCATTAAATATTAATGAATCCTTTGTTTGAATCAATGAATCAATCAAATTAATAATTAAATCATAGAATGAATGAATCCTTAGAATCAATCAATCAGTAAAATATGAATGAATGCATGAATGAATGAATGAATGAATGAATGAATGAATGAATGAATGAATGAATGAATGAATGAATGAAACAATCAATGTCAGTCAAAACAACCAATCAATCAAATGGATGAATCAGTCAAATAAATGATTCAATTGAATAACTCAATCAAATCAATCAATCAATCAATCATTCAATCAAATGACTGAATGAATGAATTCATTAAATATCTGAAAAAATTAATGATTAAATAAATGAATTAATAGACAGAATGAATCACTAAATCAATCAATTGAATTAATCAACCAATCAATCAGTTAAATAAAAATATGAATGAATGTATAGATGAAACAATCAATCAATCAATCAATCAATCAAAGTCAGTCAAATCAATCAATCAAATCAATCAAACAGATGAATCAATCAAAATAATGATTCAATTGAATGACTCAACCAAATGAATAAATCAATCATTTATTCTATACAATGAATGAATCAATAAGTCAATCAAATGACTGAATTAATGAATTCATCAAATATCTGAATGAATGAATGAATGAATGAATTCATAGAATGAATGAATCCTTAGAATAAATCAATTAGATAAATCAATCAATCAGTTAAATATATGTATGAATGAATGAAAACATGAAGCAATCAATCAATGTTAGTCGAATAAATCAATCAAATTAATCAATCAAACAAACGAATGAATCAATCAAATTAATGATTCAATTGAATTCAATCGAATGAAAAAATCAATAATTCATTCAATCAAATGACTTTATGAAAGAATTTATCAAACATTTGTATGAATGAATGAATGAATTCATAGAATGAATGAATCATTAGAATGAATCAATCAATTGAACGAATGAATCAATCAGTTAAATAAAAATATAAATGAATAATTAGATGAAGCAATCAATCGATGTCAGTCAAAAAATCAATCAAATTAATCAATCAAATGGATGAATCAATCAAATTAATAATTAAATTTAATGACTCAATCGAATAAATAAATGATTAAATGAATGAACGAATGAATCAATCAATCAATCAATCAATCAATCAATCAAATGCCTCAATGAATGAATTTATCAAATACCAAAATACATGAATGAATGAATTCATAGAAGGAATGAGTCCTTAGAATGATTCAATAAATCAATCAACTGAATTAATCAATCAATCAGTTAAATAAAATTATGAATAAATTAATAAATGAAGCAATTAATTAATGTCAGTCAAATCAATCAATCAAATCAATCAAACAGATAGATGAATCAAATTAATGATAAAATTGAATGATTCAGTTGAATGAATAAATCAATCATTCATCCAATCAAACAAATGAATCAATGAAATGACTGAATGAATGAATTCTTAAAATATTTGAATGAATGAATGAATGAATGAACGAATAGAATGAACGAATCATTAGAATGAATCAATCACACATTTGAATCAATCAATCAATCAATAAGTTAAATAAAAATATGAATGAATGATTGAATTAATCAATGAATCAATGAATTAATCAATCAATGTCAGTGAAATTAATCAATCAAATCAATCAATCAAACAGATAAGTCAATGAAATGAATTATTAAATTGAATAACTCAATCAAATAAATGAATAAATGAATCAATCAATCAATCAATCAATCAAATGACTAAATAAATGAATTCATCAAATATCTAAATACATGAATTAATTAATAGAAGGAATGAATCCCTAAAATCAATCAATCAATCAATCAAATGACTAAATAAATGAATTCATCAAATATCTAAATACATGAATTAATTAATAGAAGGAATGAATCCCTAAAATCAATCAATCAATCAATCAAATGACTAAATAAATGAATTCATCAAATATCTAAATACATGAATTAATTAATAGAAGGAATGAATCCCTAAAATCAATCAATCAATCAATCAATCAATCAATCAATCAATCAATCAATCAATCATTTAGTTGAATAAAAAATATGAATGAATGAATAGAAACAATGAATCAATAAATGTCAGTCAAATCAATCAATCAAATCAATCAAACAGATAAACCAATCAAATTAATGATTATATTTTTGACTCAATCGAATGAATTAATCAATTCATAGAAAGAATGAATCCTTAGAATGAATCAATAAATCAATCAATTGAATTAATCAATCAATCAGTTAAAGAAAAATATGAATAAATAAATAGATGAAGCAATCAATCAATGTCAGTCAAATCAATCAATTAAACGGATGAATGAATCAAAATAACTCAATCAATTGAAAAATCAATTATTCATTCAATCAATTGAATGAATCAATCAGTCAATCAATCAATCAATCAATCAAATGACTAAATTAAATTATTCATCAAATATTTGAATAAATAAATGAAAGAATTCATAGAATGAATAAATCCTTAGAATAAATCAATAAATCAATCAATTGAATAATTGAATGAATCAGTTAAATAAAAATATGAATAAATGAATAGATAAAGCAATCAATCAATGTCAGTCAATCAATCAATCAAATGGATGAATCAGATTAATGATTAAATTGAATGATTCAATCGAATGAATAAATCAATCATTCATTCAATCAAATGAATAAATCAATCAAATGACTGAATAAATGAATTCTTAAAATATTTGAATGAATAAATGAATTCATAGAATGAACGAATCCTTAGAATAAATCAATAAATCAATCAGTTAAATAAAAATAGGAATGAATGAATGAATGAATGAATAGATGAAGCAATCAATCGATGTCAGTCAAATCAATCAATCAAATCAATCAATCAAACAGATGAATCAATCAAATGAATGATTACATTGAATGACTCAGTCGAATGAATGAATGAATGAATAAATGAATCAATCAATCAATCAATCAATCAAATTACTGAATGAATAAATTCATCAAATATCTAAATACATGAATGAATTCATATTATGAATGAATCCTTAGAATAAATCAATAAATCAATCAATTGAATTAATCAATCAGTCAATTAAATAAAAAATATGATTGAATGAATAGATGAAACAATCAATCAATCAATGTCAGTCGATTCAATCAAACAAATCAATCAATAAAACAGATCAATTAATCAAATTAATTATTCAGTTGAATGACTCAATCGAATGTATAAATCAATCATTCATTCAATCAGTTGAACCAATTAATCAATCAAATACAATAATGAATGAATGAATGAATGAATGAATGAATGAATGAATGAATGAATGAATCGGCGATGCGGTGGCGCAGTGGGTACCATGTTCGCCTCACAGCATGAAGGTCGCTGGTTGGCATTTCTGAGTGGAGTTTGCATGTTCTTCCTGTGTTGGTGTGAGTTTCCTCCGGGTCCTCCGGTTTACCCCCACAGTCCAAAGACATGTGGTACAGGTGAATTGTGGTACAGTGATAAAATTGACCATAGTGTATGAGTGTGTGTGTGAATGAGTGTGTGTGGATGTTTCCCAGTGATGGGTTGCAGCTGGAAGGGCATCCGCTGCATAAAACATATACAGTTCATTCTGCTGTGGCGACCCCAGATTAATAAAGTGACTAAGCCGAAAATAAAATGAATGAATGAATGAATGAATGAATCAATCAATCAATCAATGAATTAATCAATCAATCAATCAATCAATCAATCAATCAATCAATCAATCAATCAATCAATCAATCAATAAGTTCAGTGACTGAATGAATGAATCCATCAAATGTATATATGTATATATAAATGAATGAATGAATCATTAGAATAAAATTAATCAAACATTTAAATTAATTACTCAATCTGTTAAATAAAAAATAATTAATAAATTAATTAAACATTCAAATATATAAATGGATGAAGCAATCAATTAATCAATTTCCAATCTCTACACATTTCTATAAAAAGCAACAATGTGACATACTTTTAGAGGCTAATGATAAACCCAACATTGCGTGTTGTGACTTTTAAACGTTATATTGCCCAACGCAGATCAAATGCTTCATAACTGATGCAAGTGGTCTGGTGGGATCGCAGCATCAAAAGCTAATTCAGAACATGCTTTGGAAAGGTCAGGGCCCAGTTATGAAAGCCGTCGCCTTTAAACAAACTTCAGCTATAAACACTGTGACGCCAGTTAATTGTTGGTTTCTTTCTCTCTCCATCACTCTCAGCCTTTCTCTTTATCTCTCTCCATCTCTCTCTCTCTGTTTCTTTCTCTAACGATGATGCTCTAAATGCAGTTTTTCGGCTTGTACTAAGAGAGCAATAAAAAGAGAAAAGTGAGGGCTTGCGTATGGGATCCATTAGTTTGTTTATTAAAAGTCGTTCTCCGCTCTCGAAAGCACTGAACCACAGATCTTTGCATGGGCCTGCGAACCCAGATGCACCACTGGAACCAGAGGATCACACTAACATTAGTACAAGTACGTACCTTCATCTTGCACTATCGCTGATTCTTGTGGTGTTATTTGAGGTTTTCTTGAAAATCTCACAACGGATTCAAAAGCAATGTATGAGTTTCTCTGTGATAGAAAAGTACAATTTAGCATATCATTTACAGTCAAAATTATTAGCCCTCCATGTTTAACAGCAGGGATTTTTTTACAGTATTTCCTACTTTTTTCTGGAGAAAATCTTATATGTATTATTTCGGCTAGAATACATTTTAAGGTCAAATATTAAGTACTGTCATCATAGCAAAGATAGCAGTAATCAGTTTTTAGAAAGTAGTTAATAAAAGTATTATGTTTAGAAATGTATTAAAAACATTTTCCATCCATTTAACAGAAATTGGGGAAAAATATACAGGGGGCTAATAATTCAGGAGGTAATAATTTCTTACTTCAACTAAATTACTGATCACTCCAAATGAAAATAGCTGACGTTATTAGGTAAATATGTAAAAACATAGGGCTCTATTTTAACGGTCTGGGCGCGAAGTCTAAAGCATGGGTGACCAACCCTGTTCCTGGCGATCGACCTTCCTGCAGATTTCAGCTCCAACCCTGATCAAACACACCTGAACCAATTAATTAGAACCTGAGGAGCACTTGATAATTACAGGCAGGTGTGTTTGATATGGGCTGCAACTGAAAACTGCAGGAAGGTCGATCTCCAGGAACAGGGTTGAGCACCCCTGGTCTAAAGCGTAGGGCGCAAAAGCATTAAGGGCATGTCCGAATCCACTTTTGCTATTTTATGGATGGAAAAATACGCTCTGTGCCACGGAGCATGGTCTAACAGGGCTGTGCTTATTCTCATAATGAGTTATAGGTGTGTTTTGAGCATAAATCAATCAGAGTCTCATCTCCCATTCCCTTTAAGAGTCAGTTGCGTTGCGCCATGGCACATTTTCTATTTCCCTGGCGGACTTTGTAAGTGTAAAAACTGAACACTTCACTAGCAAGAAAACAGTAAACAGACCATCTGTAGTTCTAGGATAAAAAATGAGCCTCCTCCATTTGGACTTTACTTTCACTTTCTCTCTTTCGTGGATAAGGAAACATGTTGTAGGCACTCACTGAAGACATCCATTAGCCTACATCAGGGCTATTCAATTGGCGGCCCGCGGGCCGAACCCGGCCCCCGAGGCAATTTGTTCTGGCCCTCCAAATAGTGTGACCAAGACATCAAGAATAAATTTAGCTCAGTCAAAAAGCGGCCGCTATAGTTATGAAGTGACCTGCGTCTGTTCAATACAGCTGCGCAGAGCGTGAGTCACCTGACAGTGGCGAGAGCAGCCGAATACATTTGAATATGTTTGTAGAAAAGGTATTTTGTACAATGCACTGATATCGATATTAGTGATGCAACTATTAACCGATTTCACTATTAACTGCGCTTTAATTCGTCATAGTTAATTAATCCTAAAGGCTTCTCTAAGCCGCATTTCTGCATTTCTGTTCCGCCGCACGAAACGAAACTGCTGAACAAAGTTACGCCAAGTTGCCAACTGTGCGCTAGTTTAAAGTTCCGAGCTTGTCCACCGAAGCTAATACGCACGCACACTGTAATAACTATAGCCGCGGGCCGTTCCCATATCACGTCTTTCCCGCGCGCATGTTTGTTATGTCGTAAGAATATATATGCCAATATGCGGGCGCAAGCGGAGCAACGCGCTCGCGGCTGTCTGGGTGCACGCAGTAGAAAACATCTCATGCTGTAACGGTGAGAGTTGTGCTTAGCTTTCAGAGCAATGTAAACAAAAGACATGTTAGATGAACTATTATTAAAATGATTATGTAGGCCTATGTATGAACACAGATGATAACAACAGTTAATCTAAATATTGGCGCCCACCTTCATAACAATTATTATAATATAATTTTCTTCCGTTCCTCTCTATAAACACACACATAATTAAATTGTGTAGCCCTATAAGCACAGAAAAACCTTCAGCATAAAAACTATTACTAATGAAAATGCCTTTTAAAGGTTTTTTAATATTAGTTAGGGATGTCCAGATCTAAATCTTGCTAATATAAAGCACACTATATAATCGTACAACCAAAATCTATAATTGTTGCATACGTAATTGTTATGCAGTTCAAAACATAACATATGAACGTATCTGAATGTAGAAGAAGCCTACTTAAGCAATACACTGATTTTGTTGTGCTCTGAAATGCAACATTTGAATGTTTGTTAAAAAAAGCCTATTGTACAATGCAGTGATATTGTGTAGTTTCAAAATACAATATATTAACATTTTAATGTAGACAAATACAACGTGGGAGACTAAAGGAGCAAAAATACACCATTGGCTCTTATATGCAGTTGTGTCATCATTTATATTGCAAGTCATATCTCTCCGGCCCTTCGATTGGGATGCTTTTCATGAACTGGCCCCTGTGACAAACTAATTGAATAGCCCTGGCCTACATAATTAATTTAGTTTGTTAAGCGCAAAGATTCATTTCAAAACAATTTCTAAATTCAGTTCTAATTTCCAGCAAACGAATAAATGAACAATAATAACGAAGTGTGGTCAAAAACTGAGTTATATCCAAAGCCATGTCCTATGCTTCATATGGTCCAAAACCTGACAAATCTAAGCTTGTTTTTAATAAAACAAATATAAATATGCATATAATAAATAATACTAATAATAATAATAACATTATACAAAAGCAAATTATCGTGAATAAACTGAAAAAAGCCCCTGAGGAGAAGAATGCATAGAGGTACTGGTTTTTATATTTATGTAGAAAATAATAATTTTGTAATATTTTAGTATTCCTTTAATTCTTTTTCATTTGTTAAGATATTTGCGTATTGCTGTACATCCTGCATGTTTTAAGCAATTTTTTTCAAGCGAGGCGCACATCTAACGCGCTCTGCGCTGGACTTTAGATCTGCTTTCAGCTGGTCTATTGAACAGTCTATTTTAGTTCCTCAAAATAGCAACGCTATTTTCTAAACCGGAACACCGTTTTTTCCACAAAGTGGAGCAAATGGATTTGCTATTTAAACAACATGGCGAAAATGGGAAAATTAGAGTTGCGTTGGTCTGAAAATAGCAACACGTCATGGAAACACATCTTGCGCCTTATTGCGCCGGGTGTACGATAGGGCCCATATTGCATTAAATGGCACCTATGATGAAAATCATCTTTTGGAAGCTTGGGGTGATATAAATAAATAGCCTTTTTTTATTTCGTGACATTAAAATAAGATCCAAATCCCTCCCATTTTAAGGCCCTTCACAACGTGCAACCCAGCCCACCAATTTGATTGACAGCCACATACTAGCATGTCTCCGTAGTAACACGTACAATCATATCAACAAGAGAGGACGTGCTCAAAGCAACTGGGATTAAAAGATCTGTTCAGCTCTTTGTGATCATCAATCATCATAAAATGTCAGGAATGAGTTTTACAAGTTTAAAACATTTTTAAAACAGTGCATGTTTGTAATAAATTACAGCGAGTTTACCGTCTTTACTTTATCACCACAGCCGCATGTCAGTACAATTATAAAATAAGACACTTCAATCCTGGTTTGTGGACGTTAAATCAGCTTTATTTTGTACATTAAAGCTACAGTAGGTGATCTGCCAGGGAGAACTAGTATTAAAAGTGCAGGCAAGAAAAACAGTGTGTCCAAAGCAGAAAATTCTAACACTCTGAAAGGTATAATAAATAATCGGATCGGTGTTTTGAGCTTAAACTTTACAGACACATTCTGGAAACACAAAAGACTTATCTTGATTGTTGAAAAAGGTGTAAAATGGGTGTCCTTTAATCAGGCATGTGCACAGATAGGGCTCAGCCTGCCCTTATTTCTCTTGGATAAAAAGTGCCCTTCAAAAATGTACAAAGTGCCCCCTAGTCCACCAACTCCCCGACCAAACCAACTTTTGTTTTCAAGTGTAAAAAGTGAAGATTTCAAGCTTCATTTAGATGTATTTCTTATATCTGTGAAGCAAGTATTCACTGAGATTCCAGTGTGTTTGTTGACCACAAAATAATGTCTTAAAAGCACACGTCTGGTCTGAGCTTCTCTCCTGGAGAAACGTCTATAGCGATTTATGATTGGCTCCTGTACTAGTAGGCGGGGCTTCATTCGCCATATTGACAGTTACACTTTTACGCATTCAAAACTATAGCTATCCAGGAACAGGGTTGGTGACCCCTGGGCTAAGGGGTAGAACTGGGATTGGGCCTAAATCTATGGTCACACTTTATTTTGATGGTCCGTTTGTTGAATTTGAGTTACATTGCAACTACATGCCAACTAATTCTCATTAGATTATAGGGTTAGGGTTGGGGTTAGGGTTAGTATAAGTTGACATGTACTTGCAAAGTTTCTTATAGTCAGTTAAAAGTCTGTTGAAGGAGCAGTATCAACAGATATTAAGCAGACAGTCTACTAATACTCAAATAGACTATCAAAATAAAGTGTTACCAAATCTACCAACCAAAACACAATCAGTGAGACTAATCACAATTAATTCATGTTTAATTCAATCACCCAAACTGAACAACAAAAGTATGGGGGTTAAATATAAAGTTTCTCTCGGGTAGTACTACTTTCATGTGTCATTCACTCAGCTCATAATGACAATCATCTCGACATGACCTGAAGGCAGCAATTGGCCACATGTTGAAATAAGATCCAGTTAAATACACGCAGCTTGAGAAATCGACTTGTTATGCGAGAGACGTACAATGTTATACAAATGCTAATATTGCCTCTGATTTAAATACACACCAAATGTTATTGTGTTCAGCCCTGGACTATTGCTACTGGCGCAGCGGCTGCAATAAAGCGACGTCTAAAAAGACTTTTCCGTCTGTCTGAACATCTCAACGATGTTATAACTTAATAATTTCATCAGGAGAACCGCCGCATGCATTATCTCTGACATACAAATCCCGTGCATTCTTGGATAAAAGATTTCAGGATAATCTGCACAGTTATCCCGCATGACCGCAGGCGGTTGTAGAGGATTGTACGGCAATGTATCACCGCAGATTTGCTGTCACCATCAGTCCCCAAAAAGCATGTGTTAGATGAAATTAGCCTCATTTGACACATTCCTTTCTTTTAGATGAGACGCTCGACAACATTGACTGCAAAAGCAAGTTTATTCAAATGCTGGAGTTTTCTGTTTGTGTCAGGATTATTTACCTTTGCTGTTTTATATTTTGACGGTTCAGCCACTGGCCAGCCATCAGATCGTAGCGTCGACTCAATGTGCTTGGGGTTATTCTTCTAAACACACGCTCCAGCACCACTGCACATGTGGTCACCAGACCAGAGGATGATAGAGCACAAAATTGAATTAGTCGCAGATATGAATCTATATAGGAAGATTTCCACAACGGATAAAAGACAGAGGGCCGCTTTCAGGCTTTTGGGGCAAGATGTGTGTGGTCTAAAGGGCTAATTGGTCTCACTGCAGGACTGTGTCCAGAGGTCCAAGCTGAGTGTGACATGGCGCTGTTTGTGCGTCCCGCTCACTGATCCGCTGTAATTGGTCATCATTAAACCCTGCATTAACCAATTGAGGGCTTGCAGGAGTGGGCACCAGACCGTGGAGGAGAACGGCTTGTTTTGCTTGATTTGAATTACACAACTGCAGGGCCATGGAATGTATTCCTGAAGGCAGCAAGTGTTCAGAACATAGCCAATTATGTTTATATGAATGAGAAAGCGAGAAAGTACAAATTCTGTATCCATAAAAAATGCATGCTATGCATTTGCATAGGTTTTGGTTAGGGAACTACACTGTAAAAATGCAGGATTCCACACAAATCATTCATGTTGTCCCAACACAAATGGATTAAGTTACCTTTACAAATTTAAGTGGATTGAACATAAAACAAAAAAGTTGTCCCAAAAAAATCTCAATAATTGTGTTGCTTCGGCTCATTTTAAATAAGTACTTCGAATAAGCAGCAAAAATAATTGCTTGAGTGTAAACTTTGTAAATGCTGTAAGATTTCAGAATATTTTGGAACTCCTGTATTTATAGAGCTTCTTTTTTATGTCCCAGTGCCAAGTTTAAAAATAGCATGCAGGTTTTGAAAATATTTAGGGTGTTTTGCAGATATTCAAGTACTTTAGATGTTTTATTCATTCATTCATTCATTTTCTTTTTGGCTTAATCCCTTTATTAATCCAGGGTCGCCACAGCGGAATGAACCGCCAACTTATTCAGCACATTTTTCTTCCAGCCGCAACCCATCTCTGGGAAACATTCACATACACACACTCGTTCACACTCATACACTACGGACAATTTAGCCTACCCAATTCACCTGTACCGCATGTCTTTGGACTGTGGGGGAAACCGGAGCTCCCGGAGGAAACCCACTCGAACACAGGAAGAACATGCAACCTCCACACAGAAACGCCAACTGACCCAGCCCAGGCTCGAACCAGTGACTTTCTTGCTTTCTTACTACCTACTGTGCCACTGCGTTGCCCCTTTAGATGTTTTACTTAAATTTAAATGTTGATCATTAACTTTAAAAGGTTATACATATTATATTTTAATAAATCTTGCATGATTACTTCTAACAAGTAAACATCAATATTAGATTTAAAAGGCAGTAAATATTAAGAAATCATATCAACTTAAAGGCACTAATGTTACTGGATATATGTTTTCTTGTTTGTTAGTGTAAAGTTAATTTGAAACCTATTTTTTTACAATGCTACATAAATGTGATGTGGCAAAAAGTGAAATATACTGTATAAAATATAAATAAATACACAAATAATTTTAGGATGAATAACAGACAGAAATTAGTTGCTGTAAATGTGCAATATGTGCATCATCAATGTGGCCATTTGCATAAAATGTAATAAATTAAGGGATGGACATTATTCAAAATATGAATTTTTCGCTACAATTAATTTATAATTCATTCATTTTCTTTTCAGCTTAGTCCCTTCATTAATCTGGGGTTGCCACAGTGGAATGAACTGCCAACTTATCCAGCATATGCCCTTCTAGCTGCAACCCATCACTGGGAAACATCCATACACACTCATTTACACTCATACACTACGGACAATTTTAGCTTACCCAATTCATCTATGCATGTCTTTGGACTTGTGGGGGAAACCGGATCAACCGGACGCCAACACGGGGACAACATTCAAACTCCACACAGAAATGTCAACTGACATAGCAGAAACTCAAACCAGCGATCTTCTTGCTGTGAGGCGAGAGCGCTACCCACTGCGCCACCGTGCTGCCCTAGCTACAATTAATGGAATATAATATTAACTGATCATGTGATGATTTTAGCAGCTGAGAGGACCTTTACCACAACAGAAAATGCACAAAAAAACTGACAACTTTGTCAAATGATCCCTATTCACTTTGATCTAAAAATGCAATATTATGCATGTCATGCCAATAGTGGTGAGTGTGTAAAGAAACACTACTGTATGCTCCAGCACATGCACTCACTGACACCTTTTTTACAGGGTTTCCGCGGGGTCTTAAAAAGTCTAAAATTTAAAAATAGAAATTTAAGGCCTTAAAAAGCCTTAAATTCGCTGTTCTAGCTCTTAAATATTTTTGCACAGGTCTTATTTGTGATATCCATGTAACGCTACATCTAATGCTCATTTAAATTATTTTTTGTTGCTGTTGCTGTTGCTGTTGCTTGGTTTTCGTGGTGTTGTAGTACTTCATTTCATTAGTCCAATTGTAATTTGCAGTATTACAACTACAAATGAGACCAACATGCAATAGCAATCAGTTTTCACAGTTGTGGATCTGTCTGTTTCTCTTGTATGTGTGTGTGTGTGTGTGTGGGGGGGGGGGTGTTTGTTTGGGTGCACCTTCACCGCGTGGCTGTGTGTGTTTACATGTCGTCAGCTGAGCTGAGCGGTCACGTGCTTTGCTGTTGCTCAGCATAATTGTTAATCAGTGAACCACAGGTGCAGCGCGTTATCGCGCGCCTTTATCTGTTCAGTGTTTGTATCTCATGTTGTCAGGTCGTTGTGGTTCACGTCTGTGTCTGTTCCCTGTTAAGCCGCGGTCACACTAGAGTTTGAGCTTGCGAAATTCTGTCGTACGGCGCTGCGAAAAGGGGCGGAAACAAGATGATTAGGCATTTAAAAAGCAAGCGATTGCTCCATGTTTTATATTTCTGTTCAGAGAGGTCATGTTTTGATCCTGGATTCGTCTCACGCAGTCAAATGATGCGATTTCGCAGGTCAGAGTTCACCAAGCTTGAACTTTGCACCGCAGCAAAATGCGAAACTCGACGCATGACCCTGCATTTCCGGTCTGACGCATTCGCGTGCGTATGAATGGAAGTCTATGGAGAGGAAAGCCCAGTGTGACCGCGGCTTTAGGCTTCTCTCGCTGAATCCGCAGGTGGTGAGTCATCATAGAATCTGTTGCTTTTGGACTTGTCAAGCACGGCTTGGTTTCATTGAAGTTGTTACCGCTCTTTGCACTGATGACACTCACAAAAGATTCACTTTGTTTTGCTGCTCTGAAGAACTATTACCGCTGTTAAGCGTTGTCGATTTCCTTGAGAAATGCACCATTGCTCTACCCCTTCCCTCGATATCTGGTGAGATATCCATGAGAGACTTCCCTCTGAATCTGTTGCTCTGAAGAGCTATTACCGCTGTTTAGCATTGTCGATTTCCTTGAGAGATGCATCATTGCTCTACCCTATCCCGTGATATCTAGTGAGATCTATACCAGTTGTTATTTCCTGTTATCCCTGTTAATAAATCAATTTGCATTCACTTTGCATTTGGGTCTCCTGCGTATTTGTGACACAGTTCATGCGGCGCCGCATTTGATTTGAATATGAAACACTTTGAAGAGATTTTGTCTGAAACAGGTATGACTGTACACACATCTTCTTTATGATCCGTCCATGTGTGACCGTAGAGATATCCAGATGACCAATAATTCTTGGCTAGAA
The DNA here is from genome assembly GCA_903798195.1 of Danio kyathit. Classification (NCBI taxonomy): domain Eukaryota; kingdom Metazoa; phylum Chordata; class Actinopteri; order Cypriniformes; family Danionidae; genus Danio; species Danio kyathit. The sequence goes on from LR812538.1 coordinate 15,209,486, forward strand.
ATTGCAACAGCAGTGGGAAAGGAGGAAAGTTTTTGTAAAAGTCTTATTTGTTTTATTTCGGCTAGAATATAAGCAGTTTAAAAAAAAAAACAAAAAAAACATTTAAGGTCAATATTATTAAGCTATATATTTTTCGATGATCTACAGAATACACCACAATTATACAATAACTTGCCTAATTACCCTAACCTGCCTAGTTAACCTAATTAACCTAGTTAAGCCTTTAAATGTCACTTTAAGCCAGGGGTGTCAAACTCAGATCCTGGAGGGCCGCAGCCCTGCACAGTTTAGTTCCAACCCTGCTTCAACACACTTACCTGCAGGTTTCAAACAAGCCTGAAGGACTCAATTAGTTTGATCAGGTGTGATTAATTAGGGTTGGAACTAAACTGTGCAGAGCTCCGGCCCTCCAGGAACTGAGTTTGACACCTGTGCTTTAAGCTGTGTAGAAGTGTCTTGAAAATTATCCAGTCAAATATTATTTACTATCAACATGGCAAATTTAAAATAAATTAGTTACTAGAAATGAGTTATTAAAAATATTATGTTTAGAAATGTGTTGAAAAAAATCTCTCCGTTAAACAGAAATTGAGGAAAAAAATAAACAGGGGGGCTAATAATTCTGACTGTAACTGGAAAGGAATATATGAACCTATTAGTTTACAATATATTGATGCCCAATTTCTAGGGTTTATTGGTGATAATGGTCACGAATTTTGGACCATCATTGCCTTTTTAGCTCATAAGTAGAGGACAGAAACTAGCCAGACAGTAATGTGTAAATTGTTGAGTGGGCAAAGTAAAATAAAAAAAACTTCAGTATTTATAGTAAGTGTACTTCTTTTTTGTTTTTATTCTTGCCATAATAAAAAAATATAATTGTAGAGCAACTCATGTTCTGTTGCCATTCATATTTAACTTTAATAGGTAGAACTGTCGAGATGAACAAAAACAAGTGATGCATCATTTAGATTTTTAAAAAATTAGATTTAAAAAATCTTTATAATAAATTATAAAAAATAATTAAAATTATTAATTAAAAAACAATTATCTTGAATGATATTAATGATATGCCCTAGTTCCAGAAACTTTCTAGGTAACACTTTATTTTGATGGTCCATTTGAGTATTAGTAGACTGTCTACTTAATATCTGTTGACACTGACATTTAACAGTCCTTCAACAGACATTTAACTGACTATAAGAAACTTTGCAATTACATGTCAACTTACACTAACCCTAACCCCAACCCCAACCCTAACCCCAACCTAACAGTCTACTTATAATCTAATGATAATTAGTTGCAATGTAACTTAAATTCAACAAACGGACCGTCAAAATAAAGTGTGACCACTTTCTACTTCTCTGTTTATCAATCTCATTTTACTGTCTGTTTCTTTTGACCGCTCCCTGTCATTGAAAATAATATCTCAATGGTGAACACATCAACAAAGCCTCGTCCGTTTCGTAAGGTGCGTGATGTGGCGCCAGGTGAAAGTATAAATCAGACTTAAGATGTTTGTTTGTTTGTTTGTTTGTTTGTTTGTTTTGTCTGTAGTTCAATGGTGCATCTAACCTGTCTTTAGTACTGTTCAATTTGAATACATTTATTTTACTACTAATTTTGTGATTTTGTATTTAGGTCTTAAATTTAATACTTAATGGTCTTAAAAAGGTTTTTAAAAGTCTTAAATTTGACATTATGATAACTGCAGAAACCCTGTTTTAGGTTGACCAACTACTCATTAACGCAAATTTCTAATCAGCCAATCACATGGCAGCAACTCAATGCATTTAGACATGTAGACATGGTCAAGACGATCTGCTGCAGTTCAAACCGAGCATCAGAATGGGGAAGAAAGGTGATTTAAGTGACTTTGAACATGGCATGGTTGTTGGTGCCAGACAGGCTGGTCTGAGTATTTCAGAAACTGCTGATCTACTGGGATTTTCACGCACAACCATCTCTAGGGGTACAGAGAATGGTCTAAAAAGAGAAAAATTCCAGTAAGCAGCAGTTCTGTGGGCGCAAATGCCTTGTTGATGCCAGATGTCAGAGGAGAACGGCCAGACTGGTTCCAGCTGATGGAAAGGCAACAGTAACTCAAATAACCACTCGTTACAACCGAGGTATGCAGAAGAGCATCTCTGAATGCACAACACGTCCAACCTTGAGGCAGATGAGCTACAGCAGCAAAAGACCACACCGGGTGCCACTCCTGTAAGCTAAGAACAGGAAACTGAGGCAACAATTCACACAGGCTCACCAAAAATAGACAATAGAAGATTGGAAAAACGTTGTCTGGTCTTACGAGTCTCCATTTCTAATGTGACATTTGGATGGTTGGGTCAGAATTTGGCATCAACACCATAAGGGCATGGATCCATCCTGCCTTGTATCAATGGTTCAGGCTGCTGGTGGTGTAATGGTGTGGGGGATATTTTCTTGGCACACTTGGGCCCATAAGTACCAATTGAGCATCGTGTCAATGCCACAGCCTACCTGAGTATTGTTGCTGACTTCTGATGGCTACTTTCAGCAGGATAACGCACCATGTCATAAAGCACGAATCATCTCAGATTGGTTTCTTGAATATGACATTGAGTTCACTGTACTTAAATTGCCTCCACAGCCACCAGAACTCAATCCAATAGAGCACCTTTGGGATGTGGTGGAACGGGAGATTGGCATCATGGATGTGCAGCCGACAAATCTGCAGCAACTGTGTGATGCTATAATGTCAATATGGACCAAAATCTCGGAGGAATATTTCCAGTACTTTGTTGAATCTATGCCACAAAGGATTAAGGCAATTCTAAAGTCAAAAGGAGGTCCAACCTGGTACAAGTAAGGTGTACCTAATAAAATGGCCGGTGAGTATATGCCATTGATTCTTTGGTTATGTAGAAGTCATGCATGCCTGTACTGTATACTCTTAAAACATACTGTGTATGTCTTCTACAAACTAAAAACTCACCTCTTCGTAGTTTACATGAAGACTATAACTGTATTATTTTTTTTAAATATTAACGTGTTTTAAAAGTTAGGGTTTTCAGGTGCCCAATACGTCCTTGTCCTGCAAGCACAATTTAGAATTATTTAAAAAAAAAAGCATAACATATATATTTCTGGGCCATGCAGTGGCGCAGTAGGTAGTGCCGTCGCCTCAGCAAGAAGGTCACTGGTTCGAGCCTCGGCTGGGTCAGTTGACGTTTCTGTGTGGAGTTTGCATGTTCTCCCTGAGTTCACGTGGCTTTCCTCCGGGTGCTCCGGTTTCCCCCACAGTCCAAAGACATGTGGTACAGGTGAATTGGGAAAGCTAAATGGTCCATAGTGTATGAGTGTGAATGAGTGTGTATGGATGTTTCCAAGAGATGGGTTGCAGCTCGAAGGGCATCCGCTGTGTAAAACATGTCCTGTATAAGTTGGCTGTTCATTCCGCGGTGGCGACCCCGGATTAATGAAGGGATTAAGCCAAAAATAAAATGAATTAATGAATATATTTCTGTTATTTATGCACTACAACAATCCTTTTCTTATTTTTCCTTAGCTTTTGTCTTGTTCCTAGCCCAAATATGTAAACATTATAAAATAAAGAAGCATTTTCTAGACATATAAAAATTATAGTCTTGTTTTCAGAACACAGTTTTACCTTAAAACAAAATCATCCGCTTCTGTAATCAAATATAATCAAATAATCAAATTTAATCTTGTTTTTGCTTTGAAATTAGATTATTTTTGAAATAAGATATATTTACTTGATCAGAAAACTCTTCTTGATATGATAATTTTTAGATATTTGGACTGGAAACAAGGTAATAACAGTAAGAAAAAAAATAACATTTATTGTGTTGAAGAGTTACTTTGATACTAAACTCTAGTTTATCTAACTCATAATAATTCTTCTTCTTCTTCTTCTTCTTCAAAAGAATTCCAGCCTGATTTCACAAGAAAACATAACTGTTTTACATATTGCCAGAAAAGTGGCTATAATTTGTATAAATTCATACAATTTAATTTGTATGAATTTTAAAACGAGACATGTCTGCAAGCCCCACACCTAACTCTAGCCCTCATTAGAGCATGTACTAGAATGTATGAATCAGATCATAAAAATTTATGCAAATTAGCCACTAAATCAGTGCCTTGAGATTGTGTTGGTTGTACTAATGAATTAAAATATAATAATAGGTGTTGTAATAAAAGTGTTGTAACCTTATCTCTGAAAATACCAATGACACATACAGTTCTAGTTAAAAACACAATAGGACTGTGTCATCTTTGCTCCAAGTATCTCACAAGTCATGACCCAGCGACTGGAGCTGTCGTATAGTGATTGAAAGCCGCCACACTTGAGAGCATCAGCCCTTTGCTTCTCTTGAAGTAATGAGCTGACCCAGAGAGCCGACCGCCTTTGAGCCGAGGCCAAGCCATCTGAATCCACTCTGCCCAAATGAGAGCTAAGCTTTCAAAGCAAATCTGCCGAAGTCCGACCCCAGCTCTGTGAGGGAGCGAGGGGGAAGGGACCCCAGAGAAGCCATAAATCTCCCATTTCAGAGCTCCAAATTTGTATTGTCATCATCAATGCATTTGAACATTACGATTTACAGTTGTTGCTTTCAGCCATTGTGATACAAATTCACTGACAGGTGTGAGCTTTTTAAATAATACCGAATGCTGGCTTGTATGAGTGAGTCAGCACATTTTTGGTTTTTACTGGTGTAAAAATGGTAAATGGCTTGATTGATGTTGTGATCAGTTGACTCCAGAGATAATAGCGCCTCCTGGAAAATGCCACAACAACTTGAGAGTCAGTAGATTTTAGGAAGAAGGGTCTCACTTTTTCAGCATACATAAATACACTTTTTGCATTTTTTTCTTGTTTCTGATTGGCTGGAAGGCAAATGTGGTTGAGAAACACTGGTTTAAGTTATGGGTAGGTGTAGACATTAATGAACCACAATGAGTTACTGTAAGGGGTTGGTTTAGGGATGGAATAGGTGTAGATATTAATAAAACCCATTTGGTTATTGTAAGGATTAGGTTTATAATTAGGGTAAGTACATGTGTTAATAAAACACAAGAGGTTACTGTAAAAAGTAGGTTTATTATTGGGGTAAGTGGAGATGTTAATAAAACAATAGGTGACTGTAAGGGGCCGATTTATGATTGGGTAAGTGGAGACATTAATAGAACACAATGGGTTACTAAAAGGGCCAGGTTTAAGATTGGGATGAGTGGAGACGTTAATAAAACACAATAGGCTGTACTTAGTGTCTACATGAGATAAAATAAATGAATCAAAAGCCCAAGGAGGTTAGTACAGCTCACTTGAATGCTCAGGATTCACACATTTGGAGCTGACCTGCCTATTTAGAGCTGTTTCTGGTCTTCATTTATACCTAACTCGGGTCTTGCAGAGCTGTACTCCAACCCAAATCAAGCAAACCTGAACTGGCTAATCAAGGTCTAGAAGTTAATGGATAAATGGATGTTAGTGGATTCATTGTCCAACAAATCTCACAGGCCCTCAAGTGGATCTGTGGCATTTGAATGCAGTGAACTCTATGTCAGGATCCATTATTCTGGTGAAAGAGCCCTTCACTTACATACCAGAGAACCATTACTGTCATGAAGAAGTGGTCTATGATGTTTAAGGTTGTGGCATTTGTCAATTTCACATCTAAAATGAATGGCCAGACCCAGTGTTTCAGAACCTTGTCCAGAGTGCATCCACATGATATTGTAAGGTGGGAATTCAACTACAGTGGTTCGAGCTGTAGTATTGTCGAAGGACGAAATTAAATGTTATCAGAATGAGTCAAACCCCGTTTTGCAATATTATACCAGCAGCAGAAATAGGGGCAGTTATAATAGCTGAATAAGTGGGAGAACATGTAGAAGGGTAGAGCAATAATTACAATCTATTTTTGTCTCTTGACCATGTGACCAAAACTTTACAATTTGTATTTTCAATTTGTGTCAAATTTAGTGTGGCGGGGAGGGCATGTCCGAGCTGCCCACAATGGTGGAGAACAGGTTGGGAGACTGGCGGCTGGGAAAGTAGACCAATCAAAGCAAATGATTAACACCTGTTTTCCCTCAATGATTGGGCGAGAGGGGTCTGGATGCAGACCTGTGCTGCGTCCCAATTTGCATACTTATACTACGACCTAAAAGTATGTACTGTTTTTGTGGACAAAAAATATATACTTTTAAAGTGAGTAACAGAAAAGTATGTAAGCTTTGGCACATACTACTTCCTCGTTACACAGATCGTTGTGTTGCTTAGTTAGAGCCCTGTCAATCATCCACATTTCTGTCGTATTTAATTTCCTACCTTATTGGAGAAGCAGCAGCAGGATAATCTCCCATTCACGAGTCTTTCATGCAGAGAAATCTCCTCAGGTCTTTGGATAATTCTGCATTCAGACGATAATGTCCAAACACGTCTTTATATAAGTTCAGTATTGTTGTTGCAGATGAAATATAACACAGACAATGGTATTTAAATATTCTCCAGTGGGCTAGATATTAATTAACAGTCATACAAACATCTGTACCGAAGCCTCTCTGCTTGACGGTTGGTCTCGCGCGTCCATCATGTTTGTAGTTTGTTTACACTTTTCACCCGCGTTTTGTAGTTCTAATCGAATTCACGTCCAACACGCAATGTACTGTGGGCAATATCAGCGGTTAGAGTATAAAGCTTTGACCGGAAATAGTAAACCATCCGGGAATTTTTGGCATACTCTTTTCAACATACTACGATTTGGGACATACTAATTCTACTTTCACTTACTATTTAGGACGGATAGTATGCGGATTGGGACGCAGCACTGGTGCAGTTGCAATCTGAGCTGCATCCAATTTTAATGTGCTCACCTAACCCCACCCCTAACTCTATCTCTCACAGTGAGGTCACTATAGCTCCATTGAATGCATTGTGTCTGACATTGCATTACTGAGATATGCAGTCTCAGCTTGCATCATCAAGACTGCATCCAAACACTATTAGACTGGGCCAGAGAGGCACTTGAAAAGTGAGATGGCGGGTGCAGAACGAGAGAACTGAGAAGGCACGCATTATGGAATGCTCCCAGAGCTTGATGATAATAAATAAAACTTTATTTCCTGAATCGCCGACCCTGCCTTCTTCCACACAACGAACTTTATTACATTTCTATTTAAAACAAGGTGTGAGGGTTATTTCTTCCTCACTCACCATTTCCCTCTGATTTTAAGGGTAAGTTAAAGTGAAAAGATTTGATTTGCTATATTTGGATGCTGATGTAGGTTCATAAAGTTATTAACTTTAATATCAACACATTGTTAAAACAACAATTGTAAAAGGGGTGATGTACAGTATGCAGTGACATCAGACCTGGCTCATCAACAATTTAGCAATGTTCTACAATTTAGCCAAAGTCATTAAGGTCTTTATTCCTTTAACAGTCCTTTAACAGTTTCTTTAACAGTTCTTTAACACAATGATAACAAAAGCAATTACACAATGATTTCACAAAAAGTCTTTTTGAGATTGCTAGTGATTTAGAAAAAAACATTCAAAGAATCATGATGTTTTTATTTATTTATTAATTTTTTTGTAAAATGTACTACAGTAAACGTGTAAGGTGGGAAAAGTACAGAAAAATCATACGCAAGTAAAAGTACCATTACTTGCCTAAAAATGTAGTGCAAATAGAGTAATAAAAATCTGTTATAAATATTACTCAAAGTATGAGTAAAACGTAGACCTTTAAAAAGTACTCAAGAGTAGTAAGTCGTGAGTATTATGCTGTGAAAACTGACACATTTACATGTAATTTGTGCATGTGTGTAAACGTAACATTCTGTAGTGCATTTAGTTATTGCTCAGCAGGCACACAACATTATAAGACGCTAATATAAGGTTAGATTTAGGTTGTGATATCAGGTGACCAAAATTCAAGTCTAGCATCTAAGGACAACTTTATTTTTATGTCCAATAACGACGTCAAAAATGACATTGATATTTGGTTTATTTTAGACCTGCTGAAAAAAACAGCTTAAACCAGCCTAAGCTGGTTGGCTGGTTTTAGCTGGTTGACCAGCCTGGTTTTAGAGGGGTTTTGGCCATTTCCAAGCTGGTTTCCAGCCATTTCCAGCCTGGTCTTAGCTGGTCAGGCTGGAAAATGACCAGCTTAAACCAGCTAAAACCATCTTGACCAGCCTGGTTTAAGCTGGACATGGCTGGTCAAGCTGGTTTTAGCTGGTCAACTCCCAGCCTGACCAGCTAAGACCAGGCTGGAAACCAGCCTGGAAATGGCTAAAACCCCTCTAAAACATCTTAGGCTGGTTTAAGCTGGATTTTTCAGCAGGGAGGTTGTGTTAGCAAGTGACCAAATCAACGTCGAGCCAACATCTTAAACCAGGGGTGTCCAAACTCGGTCCTGGAGGGCCAGTGTCTTTGAGAGTTTAGCTCCAACCCTAATCAAACACAACTGACTTAGCTAATCAAGCTATTACTAGATATACTAGAAACTTCCTGGAAGGTGCGTTGAAGCAAGTTGGAGCTAAACTCAGCAGGACACTGGCCCTTCAGGACCGAGTTTGGACACCCCTGTCTTAAACCAACGTCATATTGATGTCAAATACTGACATTTATTTGTCAGGTATGGCAACCAAAATCCAACGTCTGATAGACGTCATAGTGGTAACATCCACACAATGTCAAGCTATAACATCATTAGATGTTGATATTTGGTTGAACGTTGGACATTGACATAGGCCTAACATTGGGTTCTGACGTCAACCTGATTTTCAAATCCAATCAAAATGCAATGTCCTCACAACATTGGGGTAGAACGTCAATCTGAAGTCATGTGATGCCTGCTGGGTGTTTAAGGCTATTTTGGTCATCATACAGTAAACATCCATTATCTTCTCATCAGTGACATGCATATTAAACAGTCTCTGGGTCATTGCGTGTAAAATTTTGGACATCGTCTTGGCCACTTTTAATGCTTCCAAACAGTTTTCTGCATTTACAAATCACCCATGTGTTGAGGTAGTTCATTATGATGCAATTTACCAGAATCACAGGACTGATTTTTCTCCATAGACAAGAAAAAATAAAGTAGTGACTGCAGGTTAAAGGAAAGTAGTGGAGTAAAAGTACAGATACAGCACTAAAAATGTACTCAAGGGAAAGTAAAAGTACACATTTATAAAAGTACTTAGTAATTTACAATTTCTGAGAAAAACTACTGAATTACAGTAACTTAAGTATTTGTAATTTGTTACTTTACACCACTAGTGGGAAGTAAGCAGATTGTACAAAAAAAACATGTGCAAATTACTCTGTCCAAACTACATGCAATGCGTCACCTCGAGATGCGGTAAAATGTATCTTTTCCATGTAAAAAATGAGTTTTTGTCCTAACCATCAATGACAGCGTCGCACAAAAAAATTCTATTTTAGAAAGTATTATTATTTCTGCGACATTGCAACAGAACAACAGCATATACTATTGTGACAAAGATCACCTCAGGTAAAGATTATGTGCTTTATTCAGTGTAAAATGTTCCCAATGTGAGTTTAAATATCATATTTTCATAGTTCATATCATATCAAAGTTGCAACCCAGGCTCATTCTGATTACATACCCCTATATGCATTTCAGGAGAGCGCTAAATACGTCCCAGGAGGTATGTTTTTTTGTGGTTTTTGTTTTCATGAATCCACCAGAGGCCGCTGTGTACGCTTTCTGAGATCTCAAATTTATCTCGCGAGTGCCATTCGCACCTGCTTTTCTCACATTAATTCACCAGAGGCCGTTGTCGACTGACTGACTGACCAATTAACCAATCCTCCACATACCACCTTCTCTAAACCCAACCAATAGTGTTTTAAAAAGCATCGATTGACCAGCACCCACCCACTTCCCTAAACCCAACCGGCAGCATTTTCAAAAGCAATCCAGAAAAAGAAAAGCCCTCGGAGCCGCCTGATTTTTACCATGTTTTCAGATTTGACCACATTCTCACCCTGTTGTTTACTTGTTTATTTAATTTTTTGGCTTTTGTTTTTGTCTTACCTGCTTTCTGGAACCGTTCTCCGCCTCAAACCCCATTGTCTAGACAACTGGACAATCTGCTAAAAGCGGAAAAGCCGTCCACATTAAGGTAAGCAGTCAGCTGGTAAGTGCGAAAAGGAATGGGGTCATACCACCCTGTAGCGTTCATTTTAAAGACGAAATGCAGCCATTCTGTCACGATCACCAGCGATCTTCACTCCATAGATCGCTGGTAAACATGCACTCTCACTCATGGACTACAAATCCGCCATTCAATGAACTACAACTCCATACATGCACTCCGATCACACACACATGTTCCTCATCCTGACTGATTGCACACACACCACTGGAGGATTGTCAAAGACTAATTACACACAGTATTTAAGCAGCACATACACTCACCCCAGGGCCGAGTCTTGTTATCTGTTTACAGTTTCAATTCAAAGCGTTTCCCTGTCTTGTTTTTGCCGTGTTTTTGACCCTCGCCTTGATAATCTGTTTCCCCCCGTCTGCTGCCATCCTTGTGACCATTTGCCTGCTTTATTGACTACGATTCCGGATTTCCCTCATACATCTGTTTGCTTCTGTTTTGATCTTTGCTTACCTGACCATCCCTTTAATAAAGTCCTGCATTCGGATCCTCATCCTGTTGTCAGCGTGCTATCCCTGGTTACACATACGTTCCTCTGGCTACATAATTCGCGATCTTTAGAAATGTACATTGTCAGAATGCTCCTATGTTGCATAGTTCAACTCGGATCTTCAAAATAAAATAACTAGCAGATGGTTTGAAAATGTAAGTCAGAACTGGGACTCAGTGCAAACCAACAACATCAGTCACTCAGTAGCCTATTAATAATGTTAAAGAGATTTAATGTGTATTAATTAGATTAAAAGCCTTTTACCAATGCAGACAGCCAAACTGCTTGTCGCTGGAATCTTGTCGCGTCATTTGTTGTTAGGACACGGTGTTAGCCAAATTGAAAATAAAAAATAGTTACAAACAGCCATGATAGTGTAGCTAAATTTGACACTCTTGGGTGTTCTGTTAAGTGTTAAAATAAATGACAAAACTTGTGAACTATAAAAACCAACATTTTTAATCATACCACATTTGGCTTTAGAATGTTGGGATACCATCACACTGTTCACACTTCACAATGAGGTTTAACACATTGGATCCAACTGTTGGAATTTGACTTTCTTTGCCATTTATTGGCGCAATATAAACTGCCCTTAGCTTTCTCCTCACACATTAACACCTTTATTCAGCACATCTGACATGTATTATCTAAGACGACTAATTTTTGTGCTGTAAACGCTTCCCAAATCTTCCAGCGCTCATTAAGAGAGGTCATGCTATTCCACATGTGAAACCCAAAGTCATCGCAGCGAGCATAAATTATCGCAATCGAATCGACAGCCAAGATCGTAAGAGAAAGGGAGATGCTTTCACGCAGTCCGCCTGCACAGCAGAGCACTTCTGATGTGGTTTGGATCCTAGTTCACACGCTCAACTCAATCCGCACATTACACTCGTATATCTCCAAACAAGAGGGACGCGGAGAGGAAATTCAAGCGCTCTGCTTTTTCGTGTTGACGTACATCAAGGCCTGCCAAGTGCTGTAGACCACATAAGGCATCTGTTGCGCCGTGATGCTCATCTCATCATTTCTTGGATGACTGATGGACGTGACGAACCCAAACAAATCAATTCTCACTTACACCGCTCGCTTGGCCTCTCAGGGCTGTGAAGTTTCCACAGTCTTATAGCCCAGCACTTTTGAAAAATTAGCAAAAGATTTGTTGTCACAGTCAGAGTGTTGAGTTTTCTATAGAGGCTTTAGAGACAATGAGAGGCAGTCAAGCACCGGAGGACATAAGGACGCTTAGCCATATGGTTTACATCAAGCTCATTTTAATATTATTTTGGCTTCTTTCCTGTTTCATAAAGAGTGCAAATGTTAGAGTACTTTTTGTTTCCTTGTTTTTATTTGATTATTAAAGAGCCCCTATTATGGGTTTTTGAAAAAGACCATCCATGCAGTGTGTAAAAGCATTAAGTGAATGAAAACATCCAGCTGAGGTTTAAATCCGAAAGTGCACCGTGTTTAAAACTATTGATTCTTTAACGAAATAGTCAACTCAGAGTTGAATAAATGAATCATGTTGGGTTTGAATCTTTTGCTTGAACGCGTCGACGTCGATACGGTACATCACCAAACATGTAGTTCCAGATCTGGTAAAATGTGAAAGTGCGTTTCCCTTTAGACCAGGGATTCTCAACCGGTCGCCCATGGCCTACTAGTGGGCTCAGCGATCCTGCAGGTGGGCCGTGAGATAGCTTAAAATCAACTCTCAATATTAAACTATAATTTTTGGATTTCATAAATAATGTGCTATATTAAAATGATCGAACTTTCTCCTATTCTCTGATTGATTACTTCAAACTCGGCACAAAAACAGCCTCATGATTAAGTCTGCAACTAGTACGTGTCAGTCTGTTCATTCACAAACTATGCGTAAAGTGAAAGTCTCTCTTTGTGCATTTTTGTGTGAACTATTTAACATATTCGCATAGATGTCCAAATTAATGTCCTGTGAGTGTTTTATAACAGACGCGCGCCCATGTAGGAGGATCTAGCGAGGCTTAATGGTGTTTCTGCATTGAATGTAAAATAAACTTTCATATGAGCTTCAGACGCACTATGGAGGAGTTGTTTACTGTTCCTGTCAGCGATCTCCCAATAATATTCAGCTGCAAACTCAACCGCCATCAGATCGACGCATTTCAACAGATTTACGGTGTTTTACTGTATTTTACATTTGTTTGTATATTTTTGAATAGTAGATATTTAATAGTAGATATTCAGTCAGTCCAGTTTAAAGCAGAAGCTGGACTTTTGCAATCTGCCTGTTGACCTGTGGTTCTCTTTGAATCAGTGTATGTAATATAAAATATTTATAAAAAGAATTATATAAAAATATACAAAAAATGTTATATATATATATATATAGAGAGAGAGAGAGAGAGAGAGAGAGAGAGAGAGAGAGTTTTAATATATAATATATATTATATAGTTTTAGTTTTATATATAATTACATTTAAATAAAATTATATATTTTTATAAAATGCTGATAAATAATACAAGGCACAACAAATGTACAATATATATATATATATATATACTTGTTAGGTGATGCAGTGGCGCAGTAGGTAGTGCTGTCGCCTCACAGCAAGAACGTCGCTGGGTCGCAGGTTCGAACCTCGGCTGGGCTGGGTCAGTTGGCGTTTCTGTGTGGAGTTTGCATGTTCTCCCTGCATTCGCGTGCTCCGGTTTCCCCCACAGTCCAAAGACATGCGGTACAGGTGAATTGAGTAGGCTAAATTGTCCGTAGTGTATGTGTGTGAATGAGTGTGTGGATGTTCCCAGAGATGGGTTGCGGCTGGAAGGGCATCCGCTGCATAAAATTGTGCTGGATAAGTTGGCGGTTCATTCCGCTGTGGCGACCCCGGATTAATAAAGGGACTAAGCCGACAAGAAAATGAATAATTGAATATACTTGTTAATAGATAAAGGTTTAAATGAGCATTTCATACAAACATTTTTGAGAAAATGTCTTCAAAAATTGATCAGAGAAAGAAGTGGGCCCCGAAGTGAAAAAGGTTGAGAACCCCTGCTTTAGACACTAGCGGAGTGCAGGGAATCACGGGATTGATCGTGACGCGAAGATGACGATCACTGACAATCAAGGGTTATAGTTCATTTTCACAACAATACCACAGTATAGCCAACCTAGTGCTGTGTTTGATCTTGTCATTTTTCAGATTTTTAATACAATAAGCCTACGCTGCAATGCGGGTCTCGTCAGCCGTTTGCTATTAAAGCAAGGAGCCACAGAGTGTGTGGGACTTCGTCAGACTTTGACAGGGACTTTGTCAGTAACTGTTGCAGTTCACATGGACCAGTTTCTTCTTCCACTGGATCATAACATGTGAGTGTAATTAAAATTGTTGCCTCGTTTTGTGTAGTTTGCAAAATATGTGATTAATTGTGTGTTGTAAGTTGTAATCACTCCACGCGGGCTTGTAATCACTTATCTATTATAGATCAGAGCTTGTACTGTATCTCTTAGGTTAAATCTGTATGGGGCTATTCACATATTGCATCCAAAACCATGTTTAAAATGTCACACATGCTTCTTCCTTTACCAATTAAAAAAATGTTTCTGAACTCAGAATCCTCTGCCCTTTGTCTTTGCTATGGCCACCGTCAGCTGTTCCTACACACACGGCGTGGTCAATTTTTAAAATAGTAAAATGTTTGCCACTGTGTGGATTAATACTGAATGTGTGTCATTGTTATTACTTGGGGTTAGCATTAATAGTGGAGCAATATGCTGGTGTTTAACTGCATTGCTTTATTGCTTTCCTGCATTGGGCTCTTACATACAGTACTCTCTGCTACTTCATAGCCGTGGTGGGCATTTCTCTCTGTCTCTTGCTGAATGCAGGTGACCAATCACAACAGACTGAGTCATTAGTCTAATCACAGCAGATTAACATCGCGCTAAGGAAAGGTTTGGGAACAAATGAATCGCTGAATTAATCATATGGGAGTCGTTGGGATAATTAAGTAAAAATACATGCATAATGAAAGTGTTTTTTGACCTGGCAAGCATATCAGCCTGTTGTTGGAGACCTCCAGAACCAAAATATGATCTTTTATAATGCAAAATAGGGGCTCTAAAAATCAAAAAGAGGGGAAAATATGCATCTACATTGCTGCTCTTATTAAAGTAAATGTTGACAGTATATAAACAGTATATTTTCACCATAATTTCTTAAAGCAATGCTTTCAGTATTTTCCTTTATTTATTTATTTATTTATTTATTTATTCATTCATTTTATTTATTTTTTAAATAGGCTCAGTTTACAAGTTCTACCAGAAAGACCAGGGAGATAAATAAGATATTGAATTACATTTATTTGATGAGTATTATTTGACAAAATATCATTTAACAAAACATTGGATTTCTTTGGCAGAGGCCCCATCCATAGCTTGAATTGGAAATTTGTAGATCTAGCTATGACTGCCAAGGATGAAGGCAGGGGTGAAGCCTACCCCCATGGACAGGGCCAACCTGGTGTTGGTGGGGAGGATGGTGGGTGAATGTCTGTGTGAATATCTGCAACCAAATGAATGAAATAAATGGACAGCTTACACTTACTGGTCACTTTATTAGGTACACCTGTCCAACAGCTCATTAATGCAAATTTCTAATCAGCCAATTACATGGCAGCAACTCAATGCATTTAGGCATGTAGATAAGATCAAGACAGTCTGCTTCAGTTCAAACCGAGCATCAGAATGGGGAAGAAAGGTGATTTAAGTGATTTTGAATGAGAGCATGGGGTTTACAGAGAATGGTCAGAAAAAGAGAAAATATCCAGTGAGCGGCAGTTCTGTGGGCGCAAATGCCTTGTTGATGCCAGAGGTCAGAGGAGAATGGCCAGACTGGTTCAAGCTGATAGAAAGGCAACAGTAACTCAAATAACCACTCGTTACAACCGAGGTATAGTATAAAACAGTCACCAGAACTCCAATAGAGCACCTTTAGGATGTGGTGGAACGGGAGAATTGCATTATTGATGTGCAGCCATGTCAATATGGACCAAAATCTCTGAGGATTATTTCCAGTACCTATTGTTAAGGTGTACATAATACAGTGGCCAGTGAGTGTATATATTCCTTGTGTCTCGTGGCTATTGGTTGGAACTGATTGTGACGAGTGAGGTGAAATTAGGTCTTTCTGATAGAACTTGTGCTAAAAGCTACATTTCCATAGAGATAACGTCCCCCTATTATGCATTATAAAATGTCATAGTTTGGTTTTGGGGTCCCTAATAACAAAGTCAAAAAAATACTTGTCTTACAATATGCATTTATTTTTACCTTATTTTCCCAATGGCTCCAATATGATTTGTTCAGCAATTAATTTTTCCTGTCCCATATGGACCCAGACCTACACTACCTGACAAAACTCTTGTCGTCGATCCCAGTTGTAAGAGCAACAAATAATAACTTGACTTCTAGTTGATCATTTGGAAAAGTGGCAGAATGTAGATTTTTCAGATGAATCATCTATTGAACTGCATCCCAATTCAATTCACCTTTATTTCTATAGCGCTTTTACAATGTAGATTGTGTCAAAGCAGCTTCACATATAGATTATAGTAAATTGAAACAGTGTCAGTCCAGTTATCAAAGTTTAAGTTCAGTTCAGTTTAGCTCAGTTCAGTGTGGTTTAATAATCACTACTGAGAGTCCAAACACTGAAGAGCAAATCCATCGATCATCACAAATACTGCAGAAGACTATTGGAACATGCATGGACGCAAGATTCTCATAGAAATCAGTCAAATTTGGTGAAGGAAAAATCATGGTTTGGGGTTACATTCAGTATGGGGGCGTGCAAGAGATCTGCAGAGTATATAACATCAACAGCCTGAGGAATCAAGAAATTTGTGCTGCCCATTACATTACAAACCACAGGAGAGGGAAAATTCTTCAGCAGGATAGCACTCCTTCTCATACTTCAGCATCCACATCAAAGTTCCTGAATGCAAAGAAGGTCAAGATACTCCAGGATTGGCCAGCCAAGTCACCAGACTTAAACATTATTGAGCATGTCTAAGGTAAGATGAAGGAGGAGGCATTGAAAATAAATCTAAAGAATCTTGATGAACTCTGGGAGTCCTGCACGAACATGTTCTTTGCCACTCCAGATGACTTTATTAATAAGTTATTTGAGTCATTGCAGAGATGAATGGATGCAGTCCTCCAAGCTTATGGGAGTCATACACAATATTAATTTTGTTTCCACTGCAGCATGACTTTATATTCTATACTGTACATTATTTCGGTTAAGTGACAAGACTTTTGTCTAAGCAAAGTCAGATCTTACTGTCCTAAATAAATAATTAAAAATCAATTCATGATCATATTTTATTTTGGTAAATTAGCGTAATCTAGAGGCGTTTGCCTTGCATATGAGCCACTTCTGATAGCAAATGATCAACTAGAAGTCAAATTATTATTTGCTTTTCCTAAAACTTGGATAGGTGACAAGACTTTTGTCAGGTAGTGCACAGCCTAGAGGTCTGCATGGGACTGTTTTTTTTTTCAGTCCCACTCCCGATGGGTTTAATTCCGCACACAATCACTCTCGCTATTTATTCACTCTTTCTATACTTGCTGTCTCCTTTGAACAGTTTTCTTCCTGACCAGACTGTTCCCGCCGAATTACGGTGAGAGAGAAGAGCCGAACAGTCTCTCTTTTATATAATTAGATTATAATAGACACAATTTTCTCTGTACCTCATTCAGTTTTTGTTGAATAGCCCTTGCCTATAAAATATTTTTTTCCTTTTGTTTTCTTAGTACATGATGTAACTGCAGAAGAGTCAAGCTTTAAATAGGAAAAATATTGAAACTCTTTTTTGAGTGAGATGCTAATGGTCTTATCTGTCTTCAATGATTTATGCTAAGCTAAGCTAAAAATGCGACCCAAAAATCTACTGTTTAATTATAGTTGTTAAATTAGCTTTTTTTTAAAGGTGCAGTATGTAAGTTTGACACCCAGTGGTTGAACTAGGTATTGCACTCCTGAATCATAATAAAGGTACGCCGGGTTGCCAGTTTGAGGGATTTTAAACTGTGTTCTAAATAAAAGCAACGACACGCGATTGAGGGAATATTCTCCATATTAAAAGGAGTTTTGGTTCTAACCAACACCTCGAATTGATTTATTAGAAGCGGCTTCTATTTCTTACAGCTGAACAACAGAAACCTATGACAGATCACCTCAGGTAAGCCTCGTGTGCTTTATTCAGTGCTAAATGCTAACAATGCGAGTTTGAATGCATTTTACATGACGTGTATTACCATATACTGAAAGCAGAAAGTTCACTTCACCTTTAATGATGTTAAAGAGGGTTAACATGTATTAAATAGATTCTAAACCTTACCGTTTTGTGAGTGAGTGCATATTCTGTGCTTCTTAAAGGCTGTATTTAAATTTCTGCCGTGTTTTGTGGTGCAAACAGCCAAATGGCTCATCACTCATAACAATCTCGTCACAGCGTGTTGTTAGGACACGCGATGTAACCTGCTCACGTTCCTAATATTTATGTCATTTGCTAATTAACGTCATGTGGAACTGAATCTGTCTCATTTTGACATCTGATACTTTCCACTACACTGTAGCATTTCGCTCATGGACGCATGCTTTCAGAGTCTTTCTGAATGAATGAATGAATGAATGAAATATGCTGTTTTCCAACAAGGCAACCCGGGGTGCTGAATTATAATTGGTTAAACTGGCATGTGCATGTGAAAATTACCTAAACAAAGACATCGTTCCGGCACGGAAAAAACATTTTCAAAGCAGAATATCTGACTTCAGCATTGTTTGTCAGTTAAACAAGTATGTTCACTTGGGATGTTTCTTAAATACTGCACACATATTATTGTATTTTTATGCTTTAGAAGAGTCAAAAACTTACATACAGCACCTTTAAAGTGGAGCATTACTTTAAACCAAAAGAAAAGAAAATTAATTAATTAAATAATGAATGAATGAATGGCCTTGTCTAAAGGTCTCATAACATTTTTTTCAAACTTTCTTCTCTTTTTGCAGAAAACAAGAAACGTGAAAGAAATGTGAGTGAAAATTTGTTCCGGCAAACTTTGCTTAGGTATTTGTATTGTGCACTGGTATTGTGTATATTATCAAAAATTATGCAGATGTTTATAAAATGACATAAATTGGCATCTTTTTTATTTTGACGACTCTCTAAATTAATGTCACTGAAACATGATATTAAAGATATGAAATATTTAAAGACAACATACAATACATGTACCAAATGTATGTTACATGAAAAAATCTCTGTAGAAATTTCAAGCTTCTTACTTGATGCATGTAATCTTTTCTGAACTTCTTAGCCTTTACTCTTTATATTTAGCCCCGCTGGTCTTGTTACGTATTTATTCTGTATTTCCTTTCTCCTTCTTCCTCCACACCCAGGCAGGTGTCACACCCACGCTCTGCTGGATGGCAAAGGGTGCAGGCAGTCGGGGAGATAAAGTGAGCTCGCTTCCTGTGGTTAAACTCGGTGCCTGCATAACAAAAACCACAGCCAGTTGTCTTGAACGCAGGTCTGGGAACAGTGTCGCCCCAGCCAAATCCAGACTTTAACCATTACATGCACAACCAAGTAACGGGTCACAGATCAGCGCCTGAAGGAAGCATCTATGCATCTCCAACTTCGGCAGAGGTGTGTGTGTGTGGTTTGACGCCCAGGTGCTCCTCAGAACGAAGAGCTTTGAGAACCACCGTAAGCTTCTGGTCTCATGTGTGATCAGATCAGCTGTCATTTTGGGGGGTTGAGGTATTGCCGTTGAGACAGCGGTTTTGGTTGGTAATAGTCTGCGTTGCGTTCGCCTCTGCAAACCTCATGAGGTGACCTCTTATCAGTAAAAGAACGCAGTTCTATTTATGCGTAATTACTAAAGCGTGTTTTTATGTGAGGTTAAGAAGTATTATTTCAAATTTCTTTCGAATAGATGTTCAGTGAAGGTGTCGCTGGTGAAGGTGAAGCGTTTTTTCACTTTTTTCATAATCTGCTTTTGTGCCAATATGTACATAGCTGAGAGCTAGACTGTAATCTGTTCATAAATGCAGTTTTCTTGTTAATTAAATGAACTTAACTTGCATTAAGAGTGTTATTGAGGTACTTAAAGCATAATCACACACATAACCACATCTAAGATGTACTGAATGACCGACAGGCCTGCTGCAGCCAACCACAACGATAATCATGTTATGTTTGAGAAGCTAGTACAGGGATGGGCAAACTTGATCCTGGAGGGCCGGTGTCCCTGCAGACTTTTGCTCCAACACTAGTCAAACACACCTGAACACCTAATCAGTGTCTTCAAGATCACTAGAAAGCTGCAGGCAGGTGTGTTTGATTAGGGTTGGAGCAAAAGTCTGCAGGGACACCGGCCCTCCAGGATCAAGTTTGCCCATCCCTGAGCTAGTAGTTACTAGAAACTACTTGAAAAAGTAGTTACTTTACAAGTGACTAATAAAAAGTCGTAATTTCATTATATCAACTTATTAAAAAATAATGCTGGATTCCACACAATCGATTTGTGTTGTGACAACATCAAAGTTCCCTTAAGAAAAAATGTACCTATTTGCCACATCATTTTTTACTTCTGCCTAAAGCACTGCGAGTGGCTGTGGAATGTCAAATGATTTTAATCCTTTTCCTTACCTTACCTTTTCAATTTCCCTAATACTTCGCCTAACTCATCAAATGTCCCACTATTTGAGCTAACGCTTACATTTATGCATTTTACAGCGCATTATAACAGAGTCATGTTGCAAAACAAGAGAACTTCTTCTCTTAAAGACCCCCTATTATGCATTAAAAAAGGTTATATTTTGTATTTGGGGGTCTCCAACAACAGGCTGATATGCATGCAAGGTCAAAAAACACTTTCATTATCTTATAATATGCATTTATTTTGACCTAATTATCCCAACGACTCCCATATGATTCGTTCAGTGGTTCATTTGTTCCCAAGCCCCTCCTTAGTCATACCTGCCAACACTCCCGTTTTTCCCGGGAGTCTCCCGTATTTCAGACCCGTCTCCCGTAGTGTTCTGTCTCACCTCTCACCCCTCCCGCTCCCAGCTCTTCAGTTTGCGCCAGTGTTGCCAGCTTAGCGGCAAATTTTCAAAAAAGCGACTAGCGACAAATCTAGCGACTTTTTTGTGTGTTACTACCGATTTTTATAGACTGTCGTTTGTCCATTACTGTACCGTCCCTACTCTTCTCAACGAGCTGCGGGTGACGCCGCCGGCCCCTCCCCTGCAGCCTGAGAGCAGAGCACCTCTCTGCGTACCGACGGCAAATGATTTAGAACAGGTGGCAGTTTGAAGGTATTTCCCTTGTACATTTAACCCGATCTGCTTCTCCTTTATTTTAACAATTTAATTTGACCGTTTATTTTTGTTGCACAATCAGAGATGTTTTAAGTGAGAGTTTCAGAACAGTCTGAGTATATTACATCTAAGAGATTACTGCAAATTCCCTACTCATCTAAAATGATATACTGTATACAAACAGCAATAAATTTAGTTAAATTGACAAGCTTACATAAAGCGTAGTGCGAATATAAAATACCCCATTTATTTACCATAGGCTGTTAAACAAACAGAAATGGTAGAACGCGATGACATCAGTAATATGCAAATTAGCGTATGACGTAATACCCCCACCCCCATCCCCCCTCCCCGAATTTACGAACCAAATGTTGGCAGGTATGTCCTTAGTGCAATTCTAATTTGTGCTGATTGGTCCGATGACCCAGTTTATTGCAATTGGTCGACTGCGTTCAGCATGAGACAGAGAGAAATGCGTTATATAGGAGTGCATTAAAACAATGCAGTTAAACACTAGCATATTGCTTTATTCTTAACCATAAGTAAAAGCGACACACATTCAGTATTCTTCCACACAGTGGCAAAAGCTGAAATGTTTTCAAACTTGACCACTGCATGTGTGTAAGAACAGTTATTAATTCCATTTGAATTCATAAACAAAGTGCCATATGTCATGTTTTCAACATGGCTTTAGACGCGATATGTGAATGTAAATAGTTAACCAGATACAGTACAAGCCGCGTGGAGTGGTTACAAGTAACAAAACACAATTAAATACATATTTTGCAAGCTAGAGAAAACAAGGAGGCAACCATTTTAATTGCACTTACTTACACTTGTAAAATGGAGCAAGAAACTGATCCATGAACTGTGTACTGTAAGTTCCTGTCAAGCTCGGACAAAGTCCCATACATCGATAGTCTTTTCTGATCTCTCCTTTGACAAACTGCCAATGAATCCCCCGATGTAAGCGTGTAGATTGCTGAAGCACTCGTCAGAATAATGATAGGAACACAGCACAAGGCTAGGGCGATAATGCTGAGGTGTTTTTGCAAAAATAAACTTCAACCATTGACTTTTCACAGCCTCATCTTTGGGTAGAGAAAATACGATTTTTTTTTTATAGATGAATCAATAATTTTTAACACGGTGCACTTTCAGATTTAAGCCTCAGCTGGATATTTCACTTCACTTAGAGCTGTTGCACAGGGACTCTTCAAATAATGGTGGATTGTAAACAGCTTTTAGGAGCATACCATCACCTACGGTACAAGATTGTGTAACATCATGTAGTTTTCAGTTGATTAAATCCTGTTTATTAATTTAGTTTGGTACTTGTAGAGCTGCGCATAAATAGATTTGCTCTTCAGAGTTTGGACTTTCAGCAGTAAAAATTAAACCACACTGAACTAAACTGAACTTAAACTCTGAAAATGGGACTGACACAGTGTCAGTTTACATGAACTTCTATGTTAAGCTGATTTAACACAATATACATTGCTAAAGCGCTATAGAAATAAACATGAGTTGAATTGAGTTTCATAAAGGTATTAAAACAATGACTTCCCAGTGGCCACTATTCCTCATCTCCCTCTTTCTATTCCCAAAATCCACATTGTATTACACTAATAGTGGATAACAAGTTATTAACAACCGTCAAATAGCAGAAACTGTTGTAAAGTACACAGGTCTGGTCTGAGCTCCTCCTTCTGAGAATGTCAGTCTATAGCGATTGATGATTGGTTATTTTACTAGTAGACAAGGCTTTCTTCGCTAGATCGGCCATTTTCCTCTTTAAAAAACTATGTCTTATGTATTCAGTAACCTCAACACGAAGGAATTAAGTTATTTAGTTTTTACAAATTGAAGTAAATTGAACATAAAACAACTAAGTTGTCCCTCCAAAAAAACTTCAGCTTTTTTAAATAAATAAGTCATTTGAACAAACAGCAAATGTCATGTTTTGTTAATTTACTTAAGTTGAGTATTGTGTTTACTCTAGTTAACTTATTAAGATGTACTGTATGTGACTTTTGTTCTTCAGGAAGAATTTTAGCTGGAATACTATGCTTAAGAAGCTAGTAGTTACTAGAAACTACTTGAAAAGAAGTTTGTACTGTAACTGCCTGGCTCAGTAAAGAATCGACTCTTTCAATGGTGATTCCTATAATTTATTGGAATGCAACATATTCACACAGCTCTTTGGAAATCAACCGTAAGAGCTTGTTTAGAGAAAAAAACAGAAACACTGTATAAGCAAACCATGAAACAAACAAATAAACATGAAAATCATAAAGAAATACTTAACTCAGACATGCTGAATAATGTTCATGTCTGGTGACTGAGCTGGCCAATTCTGGAGCAAATGAAAATGGCCACTTTAGCAAAGAAAGTCTCACCAGCTTGTAAACAAACATCACTTAAATTCAATATATACAAAAAAAAAAAAAAAAAAAACTACAACAAAACATATTGAAATATGAAGTCTCAATATCTTGTTCTCCAATTAAACCATAAGCTAAACTCTCAGACCCTTGCAGACCGCATAGCTGAGACGTTTTGACCATGTGCAATCTATGTATATCTGCTATAGTCATCACAATTCAAAATAAAAGCCTTATTTTACAAACGAAACACTTCCGTAACACAAACTAAATTAAATACCATATAAAAATATATACATATAACAAAGAGAAAAGGAAAACAAAAATGCATAACATTAATACTTACTTATATATTATAGAAAACTGAAAAAGTAACATATAAGCAGCATAACCAAGTCATTACTTAACAAAATATAAAAAAAAAAAAAAACAATCAATTTGTGTTGGAACAACATGAAGAAATTAAGTTAGCTTATTGGTTCTTACAAATTTAAGTGGATTCAACATAAAACAATTAAGTTGTCCCCCCAAAAAACTGGTGTTGTTTCAGCTCATTTTAAATAAGTCGTTGAACAAACGGAAAATGTTATGTTTTGTTAATTTAATTATGTTGATTATTTTGTTTACTCCTGTTAACTTATTAAGATGTACGTGACTTTTATTCTTCAACAAGACTTTTAGCTGGAATACTATGTTTGAGAAGCTAGTAGTTACTAGAAACTACTTGATAAGTAGTTTGTACTGTAGCTGCCTGGCTCAAAGGATCGAATCTTTCACTGTTGAATCCCACAATTTATTGAAATGCAACATATTCACACAGCTCTTTGGAATTAAACCGTAAGAGCTTGTATAGACAAAAACAGAAACACTGTATAAGCAAACCATGAAACAAACAAAAAAACGTGAAAGTCATATAGAAATACTTACCTCTGACATGCTCA
This sequence comes from Danio kyathit, assembly GCA_903798195.1. Taxonomy (NCBI): domain Eukaryota; kingdom Metazoa; phylum Chordata; class Actinopteri; order Cypriniformes; family Danionidae; genus Danio; species Danio kyathit. The sequence goes on from LR812538.1 coordinate 15,233,895, forward strand.
ATAATGTTCAGGGCTGGCCAATCCTGGAGCATCGGAAAATGGCCGCTTTAGCAAAGGAAGCCTCTTCTACTAGTAAACGAACATCACTTAAATTCAATATATGCAAAACAAACTCAATACAACATAACATATTGAAATATGAAGTCTCAATATGTTCTCCAATTAAACCAGGAGCTAAAGTTCCAGACCCTTGTAGACCACATAGCGGAGACGCTGTGACTATGCGCAATCCGTTTATATCCGTTAAACGAAACACTTCCGTAACACAAACTAAATGAAATACCATATTAAAATGCCATCAATACTTATAATCAAAGTAAAATATAACCAAGTTATTACTTCACAAAATACAAAAAAAAAGCAATTGCTTTGAATCAACTTACTGTGTACAATCAATTTGTGTTAAGACAATGTAAAGGAATTAAGTTAGCTTATTAGTTCTTACAAATTCAAATAGATCATACATGAAGCAACTCAAAATAATCTAAAAAACAAAAAACCTCAAGAATTGTGTTGTTTCAACTCATTTTAAATAAGTCATTTGAACAATCAGTAAATGTCAGTTTTTGAGTGTAGTTCATCCCCCCAAAATTGTATGTGTTCATTTACTTATGTTAACTTATATTATTGTGTTTATTCAACTTAACAGCTAAGATATAGGTGACTTTTATTCTTCGGGAAGACTTTTAGCTGGAATTTGTCACATAAGGGTCTGGGACAACAGAGGTGAAAATCCACATGCAGTTTATTGAGAACAGTAGTCAGGCAGGCAACGGTCAAACAGGTAGCAAACAGGAGCATAAAAGTCATTCAAGATCGTAGTCAAAAAACAGGTGAAAGGTCATTACAGGTGGCAAAGAATCAATATAAACTGTAGGGTCAAAACACGGCTAGACAAGGCCAGGAAAACACTTACGTGAAACAGAAACAAAACTCAGCAAAGATGTGTGTATGTGTCTGCGTGTGTGTGTGTGTGTGTGTGTGTGTGTGTGTGTGTGTGTGTGTGTGTGTGTGTGTGTGTGTGTGTGTGTGTGTGTGTGTGTGTGTGTGTGTGTGTGTGTGTGCGTGCGTGCGTGTGTGGATCAAGAGGGATCAGAACCAGGTGTGTAAGTGAAGTGCATGATGGCATTTGTAGTTCATTAAAGTGGCAGATTTGTAGTTCTTCAGCAATCTGTACAGGATGGATCGCTGGTGACCATGACAGAATTATTGTCCTTTGGTATACTTATAATGGAAGTCATTAAGTGCCATCACTTTGAGATTCAAATTAACATATGCATGCAAGACATAATTACCACCCGTGGCTCCTGATAGGGCTTATGAATCATAATGATCACTCGATGCAACAAACTGAATATTATTAACAACTTACCTGAGATTTACATCTATTGGCAAACAATTCTGAGCATGTACACTGAACTATGTACTACAAGCATCTTGTCGCATAGTGATGAATTCGATTATGTGATGACCTGTCAGCAAATACATGCATGTCATTACTCATACTGTTGACAATTTTTGTAAATTACACAGTAATTATCTGTAATTTGAACTGAATTTTACTGTACGGCAGTTATGCAGTTTGTTACTGTATTTTAAAGGTGCATTGTGAAAATTACTGTAAATTCTACAGTAAAGATATACAATACTGTGAATACATATACAGCTAGATAAATTGTGTTATAAATGTAAATACAGTATTTTTGCTATAATTGATTTACAGTAAGTTACTGGCAATCTGCTGTCAGTAAGTTACTATAGATTTTACAGGAAATTGTTATTTTTTACTGTAAATTGCATGGATTTTTTTACAGCGTACACATGGGAGAATGGAAAGTTTAGAACTTTGCTCAGCTCCAAACATAAAAACTCCCAAAATAAATTAATAAATAATAATAATCAAAAGAAAAAGAAAAACAGCTTATGCAGTTTATTGTACTACATGGCCAAAAAACACTGAGCTATTCTTTGGCTACTAAAAATATAGTCACACTAGCAACATGGCTACTTTTAGTTAGTTTCTCCACAACACTGATAACCACTTCAAGCCTTTTATAAGGGGGTGGGGGGTATAATAACTTATGTTTCGTAATGAATAATAGCTTCCTTTGTACTGGACTGCAATCAAACCTTGTGAAGACCCTGCAATTGTTGCAAATCAAGTCAGCATCTATTAATATTTTTTTCCAGGGTTTCCTTTGGTAAAGGTGCATGTCCGCCTGCTGTCAGGGAGCGCGTGATAGAGTGTCATCTTCATCCGAGCCAAGACAGCGTCTGTCACCTTGATAAACAATTTCTACAGTAATCTGAATAATTATCTTCATTTTAGACCTCTGGTTGACTGTTTTCTTTCTTTGTTGTACGCTCATTCTCATGGGTGTTTTCTTTTATGCCTTCTATGGTTTGAGGTTATGTAAGTAATATGTTCATTGGAGGATTTGGTACATAAGTGCTTAGATGTTTAGGGTATGTACAGTGGAGATGAAAATTACAATTTACAAACTCTCGAATAGTGTGATCTTCTATATCAGGCTATGTCATACTAGAACAGTGTTTTATAGTTATCAAGGCACTTCAACCAAAGCCCTTCATTTTGTGGAAAAACAGAGTGATGAAAATTAAAGAACAGCAATGGTTGTACGGATTTTCCAGAGATTTTCAGTCAGTTTATCTCAGGACTCTAGGCGGGCCATTTCATTATTTTCAATATTTTCAGTTTCGATGACCCCAATTTCAATGCACAACCAGTGTTTTTTAGGGAGACACCGGCCAAACACTGGCTTCACAGCTCTGTGAATGTCGGTGCCGTCACTTATTGATCTGCAGTCAGTAAATGTAGCTTGTGTGGATGCTACTGAGCTACTTGCTTAAAATAATAGCTTCTCTACTGAAAAACTATTTGATTTAAAAGTAGCAACGCTACCTAGCTGTTAAGCAACGCTACCTCTTGAGAAATGTAGTTAAGCTAGTAGCATCACTACTTGTAGCAACGCTACTGCCCAACACTGAGGAAACAATATACAGTTTTGTTACAATATACAGTTTGTACAGTATAAATGTTCTTTTTTAATGTAATTAATTTTGATTTGGTGCTCAACATCAAACTTTTATTTAACAAAGGTGCAATTAATCAATCGATCAATCAATAAAATACATAAAATAAGTTTATTAAACAAAGAATCCCGATGTCACGGTGGCCTCACAGCAAGAAGGTTACTGGTTCGAGCCTCGGTTGGGACAGTTGGCATTTCTGTGTGGAGTTTGCATGTTCTCCCCGTGTTCGCGTAGGTTTCCTCCAGGATCTCCGGTTTACCCCACAGTCCAAAAGCATGTGGTATAGGTGAACTGGGTAAGCTAAATTGTCTGTAGTGTATGTGTGTGAATGAGTGTGTATGGAAGCTTGCCCGTGATGGGTTGCAGCTGGAAGGGCATCCGATGCGTAAAACATATGCTGGATAAGTTGGCAGTTCATTCCGCTGTGGCAACCCCTGATTAATAAAGGGACTAAGCCGAACAGAAAATGAATGAATGAATGAATGAATGAATGAATGAATGAATGAATGAATGAACAAAGAATCCTTAAAGAAAGTTTTTTTTTCCAAAAATAAAAAGATGCAAAAACACTGATGTAAAAAAAACATCAACTAACCATAATGCAACACAAAAGCTTTTTTAAAATAAAGATCAGAGATACATAAACTTTTCTAAATATACTGAAATAAAAACTTTTTATATCAGAGTATCAGAAATACTGTACATAAGAATAAAAAAAAAACTCTTTACATTATGTGTGTGTGTGTGTGTGTGTGTGTGTGTGTGTGTGTGTGTGTGTGTGTGTGTGTGTGTGTGTGTGTATATATATATATATATATATATATATATATATATATATATATATATATATATATATATATATATATACATCCACTGTCTTGTTTGTCTTGATGTGCAAGCTACAAAACTACAGAACAGCAAAAGAAAACACATACATTTCCGCCGCTGCCTGTTTTAGCTCAAAAAGCAATAAACATAAAGAACAGATGTTTTAATATAACTGACTCTACTCACAGCCTCCCATATGCAATTCCGTTCAACATGCAAAAAGTCAATGGACGAAATATAGAAATTGCTTTATGCATATTAAAGACACTTGTCATCAGGATGTCACATAAAGCGTGGAAGGACAAGAGGCGGCGTCCCTTAGAGGCCCTTTTTTTTCCTCTCAAAAGTATCAAATTAGATTGAGGAAAATGGCCCTGCGTCGGCATGCAAAGCAAGAGCGTTTTGTGTGCTGTTTTGCATATAAAAAAATGTGGGGGGAGCATGTAAATGGCGTACGATATACAGACAAATTGGTCATTCAGAACTGGAATGAAAATGACACTTTAGCGCAAACAGGAAATGGAGCCGTGCACCGTGAGAATTAGAGCCGTTAAAATGTCATGCCTTTCAGGTGTCCAGATGTATGGTTGAAGGAGACGGCAAAAAAAAAAAAAAAAGAAATGTTGATGAAGGTGACATATTATCGGTCGGGAAAACACGCCTGGCCAGAATACATTGTCTTTCAGAATGCGTTAGGTGGTCTACGATTTGCACCCAATCAGCTGCGTCGCTAAACAAGACAAGGTGATGGTGAGGGGAAGCTGGCCACGCTGGGATTGCTATATAGAAGTGTTTGAATTGGTTCCATGTATTTTTTTTTACAAATAAATCACTTTCACCTCTCATTTAAAGGGTTCACGGCAATCATTCCAACTCAAGTCATAATTCATGAGTCTGTTTTCCTTTTTTTGGCACGTGTTCGTCTTTGTGTGCAAGTAAATGACAGCCATTCTCCAGACACAGGACTAAATGACCCCTAACACCTACTTTGTGTTTTAAATGAGTCACTGTGGCAATACGCCTGTTCAAATGGACATTACTGCGATGTAATGCCAAGCTCAACAACACCGGCTGCCCTGTTCATGCTGAGCCAATCATCATTTGGACGTTCAGGGGTCGTAGAACGGAATAGGGATATTATTCGTGTGCGTTCTGCCTGTACGCAAGCGAGGCGGAAATAAAAGGCCTCCTAAATGTAATAATCCATATTCAGTGCACTTTTAAAGTGTGTCAGCAGCACAACATCGGCCAGTCTGGGAGAGCGAGTGCTGGTCTGCTAATCTCGCGGGTCCACCCATTCGGAGACCACCGCCTGAGGGCTGACAAATGACCTTAATGAAATTGGACAATTCAGCATACATGCATAAAAAGGGGCCTTAAATATTGATGGGGTAGATTAACCTAGTCCTGGATGTTCTGACGGTTAATATTTTAAGTACCTGACGGTCTCCGTCTGATAAATGGAGCCAGCCTTAATTGTCCGCATTGAGCTTTTATGTTAGTGTATGAAGCGAACATGATAGTATGTTGATATGTTACAGGATTCATCTGTTTGACAAAGGATGAAAGAATAAAAAGAGCATTCGGGGCTGTGATTATTCCTTAGAATCACCACAAGGCATATCGTATTAAATTAAAGCAATAGATTTGCTGCGGAACTAGAGCGTTTTATTACAGACCTTCATCAAATGATCCACATACAAGCAAGATCATTCGAACGCTCAAGGTGATTTATTGATATTCCCTCGTAACAATGATTCAGAAGCTTTGGGATCTTCAATGGCTACCTTTAATGGAAAACCTATTCATTTCATGCAAAACACTGTACATTCTACACACTCCAAAAATTATCTTGCTGCTTGTTCAAACTGCTTATTTAAACAACACAATTCTTGAGACTTTTTGGGGACAACTTCATTGTTTTATGTTCAATCTACTTCAATTTGTTAACCTAATCGATTTGTGTTGGCACAACAGGAATGAATTGTGTGGAACTCTTTTTACAGTTGATGTTTATTTAGCATTTGCCTTTCTATATGTAAAGAGTTCAGATGCAAAACCCTTTAAATCCATCAGACCTCTTTTCTTGTAAATGAGCATTTTCTATCAGGCTCCTATAATTAGGTTCACAAGTTTCATTTTATAAATAATGAGAAGGTTAGCTAGTAAATAAAATAACTTTTTTCAGAAATGTCACTTTAGACAATTCTTTGGTTTTTAACAAGGTAGATTTTCTTTGTGTCAAAACCAGCTAAATCCAATTCTGCTTTTTTTGCAAAAACCTATAAATCCACCTAATGGGACAAGACATTGTAATTAGTTGAAAAAATAACTAAAGATGCAATTACAAATTATTTTACCAAACATAAAACACATTACACAAACCACCTAAAATGAAAAATGCATAATCAGAATCAGAATCTGAATCAGAAAGAGCTTTATTGTCAGGTATGTTCACACATACAAAGAATTTGTTTTCGTGACAGAGCTTCTACAGTGCAACAGAATTACAGACAGGACTAAAAAACAGATAATAAATAGATTTTAAAAAGTGAATGCAAATATACAAATTGACAAGTGTTTGTACAGCTATATTACTATATACAACATAATATGTGCAGCTGTTATGTGCAAACTGGCATGTAGAGTGTGTTGTTAAATAAGTGTATGTGTGTATAAAAAAAAAAAGTGTATAGCAAGTAGTGATGTTGGTTCCACAATTACTATCATCAAGTGTTCATGAGATGGATTGCCTGAGGGAAGAAACTGTTTCTGTGTCGGGCTGTTCTGGTATGTCAAGTAAGTGGCGGTTCATTCCGCTGTGGTTACCTCTGATAAACCAGAGACTAAAGGAAAATGAATGAGATCTGTCAAGTAGTGCATTAATTAATAACATTAAAATTGACAATAATTCAATCCGGTCACAATTTATTTTGATGGTCAGTTTGTTGAATTTAAGTTACATTGCAACTAATTCTCTTTAGATTATAAGTAGACTGTTAGGTTGGGGTTAGGGTTGGGGTTGGGGTTAGGGTTAGTGTAAGTTGACATGTACTTGCAAAGTTTCTTATAGTCAGTTAAATGTCTGTTGAAGGACTGTTAAATGTCAGTATCAACAGATATTAAGCAGACAGTCTACTAATACTCAAATGGACCATCAAAATAAAGTGTTACCTTAAATCCTAACAATCTGTTGTCATTTCTGATTTTTGTTATTTAGATTTAATGTAGGTAGAACAATGTAAACATTGCAAGCATTGTTATAAGCTTGTTAGATCCAAATAATGTAGTGTAAAAACATTGTGAAATATCAATATCTGTGCATTGTAAGCTTATCAGACGCATAGGTAATATGAAGTAATGTAAATAATGTATAGTTTTATTCTCTAAAAATAGCTTACATTAGCAAATCAAACACAAGGTAGGTCTACTGGGCAAGTCTTTTTAGACAGTTTTAGAAACTGTCATTCATTCATTCTCACCATAATCACGGTCTTGGTCTCTTTTTCGTCTCTTGTTTATCCTCATATGTGGGATAAAAGAACGACATCGTAACTTCGTCTTTTGTGAAATGGAGTTCCTGTTTAATGTATAGTAAATCGGACTCAATCAAAGTAGCGTCAATGCGCAAAAAAAAAAAAAAATGTTATAAATGCATCCTACACTTCTGACTGTACAGTGTGTTTTCTTTTCCTTATAATGCAGTTTTGACGTAAGGGACGTTTTTATTTACCATTCACTGACAATCGGACAGGCTCATCCAGCTCATCAAACTCCATTTTTTAAAACTGAAATCGGAAGCAGAATAAACGCTATGTCTCCTCATAAAAGCCGCCGTATCAGAGCACTGCTACATTGAAAACATATGATTCGATTCGCGCCTTCTGATTGGATCTTGGGACATAACGGCTTTTGCTGTCAAAGGCAAGTGTCAGTTTAAAGTTTTTTACAACAAACTGTTATTTCTGAATGTGCTGACGCTGCGATTTAGACTATTTGATTTAAAATATTTGTTGAACATGTACTATGTGACTAAAGCAGTTGCTCAATGTCATTAGCTCATTCGGCTTTTGCATCTGAACTCTACATGTATATCAAATAGGGTTTAAAATAGGTATTAAAGAGATAGTTCATCCAATAATGAAAACTCTATCCTCATTCACTCACCCTTCGCTTGTTCAAAACCTGTTTGAGTTTCTTTCTTCTGTTGAACACTGTTGAAGAATGCTGGATGCTGGGACCCGTTGACTTCCTTAGTGTTTCTTTTCTACTATGGAAGTTAATGGGGGCTGGGTACCAGCATACTTCAGAATATCTTCTTTTGTGTTCAACTGAAGAAGGAAATAGAGGTTTAAAACTACATGAGAGAAAGTGAAAATAAGGTCAATTTTCAATTTTGGGTGAACTACCCCTTTAACTTACAAGATTTGTATTTTTTTTTTCTCTCTCTCTTTCTCTATCTCTAGGACAAATCATTAAAGGAACAGTTCGGATTAAAACCGAAACTTCATGTTATTTCAAACCCATTACCTTTCTTATGTGAAACAAAAAGTAAAAAGATAGAAAATTAATTTTCCACACAGCAAGAAAAACTGGAGCTTTTAAGATCAAATAAGGATGTAAAAACAACATAGTATTATAAAAGTAAATGCTCTGCTACAGTCTAAAATTTCTACACTAGTTGAAATAAACATTTTATTTTATCGAATTTTATATGAGGTCCTGTTATTATAGAACTTAGCATGACACAATTTCAATAATTCAAATATTCTTCACTCTGTGACAAAATGGTTCTTTAAAATCCTTTTGAGGGGGACACGGTGGTGCAGTGGGTAGCACGTTCGCCTCACAGCAAGAAGATCGCGGGTTCGAGCCTCGGCTAGGTCAGTTGACATTTCTGTGTGGAGATTGCATGTTCTCCCCGTGTTCGCGTGGGTTTCCTCCATGTGCTCCGGTTTCCCCACAGTCCAAAGACATGCGGTACAAATGAATTGCGTATGCTAAAATTGACTGTAGTGTATGAATGTGTGTTAGGATGTTTCCCAGTGATGGGTTGCAGCTGGCAGGGCATCCGCTGTGTAAAAACATATGCTGGATAAGTTGACGGTTCATTCCGCTGTGGCGACCTCAGATTAATAAAGGGACTAAGCCGAAAAGAAAATGAAAGAATGAATGAATCTTTTTGACTAAAAAATTTTTTCATAAAAGTTTCTTCTATGACCTCTTCTCTTAAAAATAAAAGCGTATCTTATGTCTTTTTTGGTTACACTTTATTTTTATGGTCTGTTTGTTTAAGTTACATTGAATCTACATGCCAACTAATTATCATTAGATTATAAGAAGACTGTTAGGTTGGGGTTAGGGTTAGTGTAACGTGAACTGGCGCTGACAACAGGGAATGAGGATCCAAACGCAGGGTTTATTATACAGAGATGGTCAGGCAAGCAATGATCAACACAGGGGCAAACAGCTGTATTCGGGCAATCCAAAGTCGTAGTCATAAAACAGGCAGATGGTCAAAAGGCAGGCAGCAGACAACGTAAACAAATAAAGAAAACAAAGTAAGGTTGAAATACATGGAAGGCAAGGCATGAAAAATGTGCTGTAATGTTCACTATACAGTTTAACAAGAGTCAGCAATATAGTGTGTGTGTGCCCTGTATTTAAAGTCTATGTAATCAGTTCATAACGATCCTCCGGCTGTGAGAATGTAATCAGTCAGGATCAGGAACCGGTTGTGTGTGTGTGGTGCATGACTGGATCTTGTAGTCCATAAATGTCCATTGTAGTCCGTTAGCGACCTGCAGCCACTAGATCGCTGATAATCATAACAGTTAGTGTAAGTTGACATGTACTTGCAAAGTTTCTTATAGTCAGTTTAATGTCTGTTGAATGTCTTTATCAACATATATTAAGCAGACAGTATACTAATACTCAAATTTGCCATCAAAATAAAGTGTTACCTCTTTTTTTGCTGTTGTTATTTGCCATGTTATTCAATGTTGGGACTTTTATCTCTTGATTCCTAAAAAGTGAGATGGAAGAAAAACTGTGGTACTAATTTCAGTGAGGAAGAATGGCCATGATGTCAAGATATGGCTACAATATCCCGTATTTTTTTTTTTTTTTTTTTTTTCTAGTTCAAATTTCTGTAAATTCTTAATCATGAAGCATTTTCTAGACAAGATATATTTTAAAAAATATATTATTTCTTTATTCTTTTTTTTGTTGGGGGGGGGGGATGGGGCAGAAATAAGGGTAACACTTTATTTTAATGGTCCAACCTAACAGTCTACTTATAATCTAATGAGAATTAGTTGGCATGTAGATGCAATGTCACTTCATTTCAACAAACGGACCATCAAAATAAAGTGTGACCGAAATGGGAAGTCAAAATTAAGCAGTTTGTATATTAAAAAAGATTGATTTCACCCTTCACGGAATATTTGAATTGCTAGCTCATTAATTATTATAGGATTAATGATTGTATGATTGTATATGATGACATAAGACATCTATATCACTGTTCTCTTTTCTAAATATATTTATGGTAAATAAATTAATTAATTAATAAGTAAATACATAAATTACAGTTCCAAAAGAGGTTTTTTTTTTCTGCCAGATGCGATAAAGGAACAACTTCTTTTACCCCTAAAAAAATCCTTTAAGTCAAGTTTGAAACTAAAAATATATAATAAATATAGGTGGGCATAGATCTTTTTTTTTTAATCTATATTAATCTAGATTAAAATGGCTTATTTGAATTCTGCTGAAGTCATTCAGAATATGTGTGCTACCTGAATAATAAGTCTTTGAGAACGGGTTTCTCAAGCCAGGTGGCGCATTAGACAAGGGGCTCATCTGCGGTTTTCAAAATGCATCACAAACTGCTTAAGAAACTGTTCTACTATGATAATTGGTGATGAAAATAAATTATGTTCAATGTGTTTACTAACTGTTTATTCAGTTAAACCTTGAATTTTGAACTGTAGGCCTACATAAGCTCGAAACAGCGATTTTTGATTACCCTAATCCGACTAAAGTCATAACTGAACTAAACAGAAATGGAATTAAGACGTAGAGTATGCATATACTGTATTAGTGGCATTACTGAAGTAAACACCGCGGTCTTAAAGACCTTTCGCCATATTTTCAGACAAGATCCACACGCGGCTGTCAGTAAAGGACCGCACACACACACACACACACACACACATCGCGAAATCTTTCCATTTTCTTTTCATTTGGCGTGCGTTATTAAATTCCATAACACTCTCACCAGTCCTTACTCCTTATTTGCGTCTAATACCCCAGTTGGTCACGAGGGTATGAATAAAATGTTCGTGAGTTAAAGTGGAACTCCCGAACTGCAGTTAAAGTCAGGCATCCTGCTGATTTGATTCAGAGGGGCACTCTTTTGTCAGCTAATATATTAAAGTGAAAGTCATCATAGCTTGTGTAGAATAGACCCAGCTCCCAACCCAACTTTGAGAATACGTAGATTAACGGCGATATTTTTTTTATCGCGCGATAAGAGTCTCGCGTTAACGCAGCACGATAACGGCCCACCACTAATAATAAATAAATAAATTGCATTAGTTAGTTTCAGCTAATTCTTTATTACATAGTTATATCTTATTCTACATACTAAATACCTAAACCTGACCACAACCTTAATAATTATTAGTAAGCAGCAAATTAGGATTAAATTAATTAATTAATTAATTAAATTAATAAATTAATTGGCAAAAGTTATAGTTAATAGCTTATTGATAGTGAGAATTGTACCTTATAATATTGTGTGACCATTATTTATTACTTTGAAGAACATTTCAATGACTTTCGTTCATTCATTCATTTTCTTTTCGGCTTAGTCCCTTTATTAATCAGGGGTCGCCACAGCGGAATAAACCGCCAACTTATCCAGCACATGTTTTACACATCAGATGCTCATTCCAGCTGCAACCCATCACTGGGAAACACCCATACACTTCCATTCACACACATACACTACGTACAATTTAGCTTACCCAATTAACCTATAGCATGTCTTTGGACTGTGGGGGAAACCGGAGCACCCCGAGGAAACCCACGCGAACACGGGGAGAACATGCAAACTCCACACAGAAATGCCAACTGACCCAGCCGAGGCTCGAACCAGCAATCTTCTTGCTGTGAGGCGAAAGTGCTAACCACTGCACCACTGTGCTGTGATGGATGTTAAAATTTGTTCATTGATGCCACTAGTGATGGCTGATTATTTTTTATAGAGTGTTGTTCATTCATTCATTAATTTCCCTTCGGCTTAGTCTCTATTTCAGAGGTCACCACAACGGAATGAATCGCCAACTATTCCGGCATATGTTTTACGCAGAGGATGCCCTTACAGCCTAAACCCAGTACTGGGAAACACCCATACACTCTCACATTCACACACACACTCATACATTAAGGACAATTTAGCTTACCCAATTCACCTATACCACATGTTTTTGGTCTGTGGAGGAAACTAGAGCACTCAGAGAAAACCCACGCCAACACAGGAGAACATGCAAACTCCACAAAGAAATGCCAAAGGACCCAGCCGGGACTCAAACCAGCAACCTTCTTGGTGTAAGGCAACAATGCTAACCACTAAGCCACCGTGCCACCCAAAAGCTGTTTTTTTTAAACCACTGAAAATATTAAACAAAGGTTTATTTAATCTGAATATACTTACTTTCCTTAGTGTAGTGAGTAGATCAGACTTAATAGGACAATTAATATTTTCTAGTTAAAATCCAACATAAAAAAAAAACTGAATAGAGTCAAATGATACAAGAAATTGATAACACTGAAAGCGAGTGAGCCTCTCCTGTATCCTCTCGTCACGGCCTCATAAAGATGACATGAATAACAATTATTCAAATTCACTCTGATCTGGGTACTCACAGCAATCAGTTAATGTCTTAAAAATCAATTTCGGTCCCGCATGGACTGCCGTCGAATGCCCTCAGAGCAGGCAATTATTAAACACACACACAGACCAAAGGCATAATTAGCAGGAGATGGTAATAAAGCTCATGCACTGAGAGCGACTGATGTTAATAAGTGAACACGGAGCGGGACGCAAGGGAGGTGCGGAGAGGCCTCTGCCCACCATTGAGACAAGGGTTGTCAGGTATGTGTGTGTGCGTGACACAGATAGTCTAATAAAACCAGTCCAACACTGAAGCATTTTCCACAGGTATCCTATTATGCACATCCTTTCATCGTAGACCCACTGTATAATTAGAAGAATTAAAGGGATAGTTCGATTTAAAAATGAAAATTGACTCACCCCTCAAGGGTTTCCAAACCTTTATTAGTTTCTTTTTTTTCCACACAAAAGAAGATGTTTTGAAGAATGTTAGTAATATGTAGACATTGATTTCTATACCAACATCTTCAAATATATATGTTAAAGAATAAAACTCAAACTGGGTTGGAACAAGTGGAGAGTGAGTAACCTAATAAATATCTGGAGCTGTCAGCGATTCAAATTACGGCGTGTGAAATGTGTTCTGATTGAAAATAACATTGCTGATCCCCTACTGCCAATGAGAAAGCAGCATCCACTACTATGGGTATCTGCAGGCCAGCGGGACGTTGGGGAGAAGTTAAAAGCTCTCATTTTCATTTTATTTGGACCCAAGAAATGGAGGAAAAACAAGTGTAAATTTGGCAGGAGCACCTGTGTCTGTTTGACTTGTCATGTGAGCAATATCACAACCGGGTCAAAAAAGAAAAAAGTTAGAAAGGAGAAATTTATATTTCCCTTCAAAAGCCAGGTGAGCAAATACAGTATGTACATTTTCTACCCCATTAAAGGCTTCTTTCTCATTATGTAGTTAATAACAAAAGATATAATACGTGTTTTTGGTTGTGAGACCAAACTCCCTGTCGCAGATCTACCTTGCAGTGTAAACACAGCAGCGACAAAACGCTAGTCCAAATAGACATGCAGTGTGAAAACATCTGTGACATGATTACTTTGAAAATCATGCAGTCTGAACTCAGCATTAGTTATTTAAAATACAATAATCTGACATTATTTTGAACTAAAACCTTTTAATCAAGAACAGTTTTCACTCCACCACCTGTGTGACGTCACTAACAACAGTTCTAACCAATGTGGTTTGAACTACATATCTGCGACATAGTTTTGGGAAACAGCTGTGACAATGTGTTTCTTCAACAATGCACTGCACAATGGTAGTACAGAACAGAGTGATGTCAATGTTGAGTTATTGGGCCCTATTTTAACGATCTAGGCGCAAAGTCCAAAGCGCACAGTGAAAAAGCATTAAGGGCGTGTCAGAATCCACTTTTGCTATTTTAAGGACGGAAAATTCTGCTTTTCTCAACCCTAACAGGGTTGAGCTTATTCTCTTAATGAGTTATAGGTGTGTTTTGAGAATAAACCAATCAGAGTCTCATCTCCCATTCCCTTTAAGAGTCAGTTGCGTCGCGCCATAACGCATTTGCTATTTACATGGCGGACTTTGTAAGTGGAATAACTGAGCGCTTCACTAGCGAGAAAACAGTTAAAAAGAGCATCTACAGCGCAAGAATGAGAGAATGAGCCTCCTCATTCTTTACTTTCACTTTCACTCTCGTGGATAAGGAAACGTGTTGTACACACAGACATCCATTAGCCTATACATAATTAATTTTGTTTGTTAAGCGCAAAGATTTGTTTAAAAACTATTTCTAAATTCAGTTCTAATTTCCAGCAAACGAATAAATGAACAATAATAACGAAGTGTGGTCAAAAAACTAAGTTATATCCAAATACACATGCTATGCCCCATATGGTCTGAAAGCTGACAGGTGAGCAAATCTAAGCTTGTTTTTAATAAAACAAATATAAATATGCAAATAATAAATAATACTACTACTAATAATAACATTATACAAAAGCATTTGGTCATGAATAAACTGAAAAAGCCCCCCGAGATAAAGAAGGCATGAAGGCAGTAGTTTTTATATTTATGTAGGCTAGAAAGTAATATTTTTTGTAATATTTTAAATCTTTTAATTCTTTTTTATTTGTAAAGATATTTGCGTATTACTGTACATCCTGTGTGTATTAAGCAATGTTTAAGCGAGGCGCACAACTAACGCGCTCTGCGCTGGACTTTAGACCTTCTCTTAGCTGGTCTGTTAAACAGTCTATTCTAGTTTCTCAAAATAGCAATGTGGCAGCTATGCGCCTCAACACACCTCCTTTTTTAGACCAGAACGCCTATTGGCGCACATATGAGCGCAAATGCATTTGCTATTTAAACAGTGTGGTGCAAAACGTCAAAATGACTCTTGCGACGAGCTGAAACTAGCAAACAACAATTGTGTCGCGCCTTGCACTGCATTGCACCGGGTGTATGATAGGGCCCATTGCGTCACAAAGCAAGCCCTGAAAGTAGATACACTTGATTTTTAAGTGTATCTGTGTGATTAGTAGTAAATCTACTACAAAGGCCAGACAATTCCGAACACCCAAAAACAAGAAACCCAGAAAATCCCCATAGTAGACTGACCTGCTTTCATTTGATTCAGTTAAACTAATAAGCATATGACTACAGAATCCATTCTTTTATTCATTTTCCTTCAGCTTAGATGCTTTATTTGTCAGGAGTTGTCACAGCGGAATGAACCGCCAACTTATCCAGCATGTGTTTTACGCAGCGTATGCCCTTACAGCCACAACCAAGTACAGGGAAATACCCACGCTCTTGCGTTTACACACGTACATTACAGCCATTTTGGCGTATTCACTTCACCTATAGCGCATGTCTTGGACTGTGCCCAGGTTACATTTTTGAGAACTGAGAAATAAGTATGCATACATTTTTAGCCAATCTAAATACATTTGTGCGGAAGTCCTTCAAGGGCCTGCCCATGAAAGAAGCCAGTTGGTTTGTTGTGCATAATGCATTAGCTTAATATCGACTGACCCGCACACATGCCATTTCCTAAACCCAACAGATAGTGTTCCCTCAAAAGCAAAATAGAAGACAAAAGCCATTCATTTTGTGAAGTTTATTTGTAAACTAATTTCGAGAGGATCACGTGCTTATGATTGCTTGCAGCCGGTCTCGCATTATCCAAGATATGACACACCAATCAGACGATTCCTAAGCCACTATAAATACCCTAAGTTCCATTTAACAGCCGTCTTCGTTTTGAAGAATCCCTCCTTCCACCCCTACTCACCCTCCTTTCCTACATGGGTGGCACGGTGGTCCAGTGGTTAACACTGTTGCCTCACAGCAAGAACATCACTGGTTCTAGTCCTTACCAAGCCAGCCGACGTTTCTGTGCGGAGTTTACACGTTCTCCCTGTTCTCATGTGGGTTTCCCCAGGGTTCCCTGGTTTCCTCCCACCGTCCAAAAACTTGCAACTTAAGTTAATTGACTAATCAAAATCGGCACCATAGACATGCTCCTAGTAAATAGTTATCTCTTAAGAGCAATCACTATCTGTTCATCAGCTACTACAGCAGGGGAGTATTCGAGATCTACCTGAGCTCAAACTCCCCTCTCGCCTTGTAAACAAGAAAGGAGCCCTGGGCTCGAGGATCTTATGAGCTCAGGGCTCTCTCCTGGAACAGCATGCCAAACAAGCTTTATAATCAATCATCAGCTAAGTGTGAACTTTTTAAACCTGGTTTATGAAACCGTCCTACGCCAGACTCAAAATATCCACGTCCCAAGTCTGACACTGTTCATGGTGAGCTACCGAGCAAATCATTCATGCTGCAAAAGCCGTCGATACGAAGGTAAGTACGGCCCTGTAGGGTTCATTTTACATACAATATGCAGCCAGGTTTACCCACATTTTCTTGGTTCTCAAAACCTTTCCCTGTGCACATTTTCCCAATTAGCCTGTGTTGACAGAATCATCTTACTCAATTATGTAGTAGTTTGGGGTAAAGATTTTATTACATATGGTATTTTCAGATGCTTTCAGATGTAGCAGCATTTCCCTGCTGAAAAATCCAGCTTAAACTAGCCTAAGATGGTTGGCTGGTTTTAGCTGGTCGACCAGCCTGGTTTTAGAGGGGTTTTGGCCATTTCCAGGCTGGTTTCCAGCCATTTCCAGCCTGGTCTTAGCTGGTCAGGCTGGTAGTTGACCAGCTAAAACCAGCTTGACCAGCTAAAACCAGCCATGTCCAGCTTAAACCAGGCTGGTCAAGCTGGTTTTAGCTGGTTTTAAGCTGGTCATTTTCCAGCCTGACCAGCTAAGACCAGGCTGGAAATGGCTGGAAACCAGCCTGGAAATTGCTGGTAAAACCAGGCTGGTCGACCAGCTAAAAACAGCCAACCAGCTTAGACTGGTTTAAGCTGTTTTTTTCAGCAGGGTTACTACACAGATACAATTCAATGAGAAGCTACGCAAACAGCTGTCATTATCACAGAATTAGCATCATAATTTCTGTATTCGATTGAATCAGGGATGCCCAAACTTGGACCTTGAGGGATGCGTTCAGGGCCGGATATTGCACAAATAATTCTCAATTTACAGTCCTGCAGAGTTCAGCTCCAACTTGCTTCAACACACCTGCCAGGAAGTTTCAAGTATGCTAGTTAGAGCTTGATTATCTGGTTCAGGTGTGTCTAATTGGGGTTGGAGCTAAAATCTGCAAGACACCAGCCCTCCAGGCCCAAATTTGGGCACCCCTGGATTTAATCAACTTTGATTTTCAATGCAACACTGTTTAGTTCAGGTGTGCTCAACCGTGTTCCTGGAAATCTACCTTCCAGCAGAGTTCAGCTCCGACCCAAACACACCTAAACAAATTCATACCTGAACAGCACTTGATAATTACAGGCAGGTGTGTTTGATAGTGAACATGGTTGGCCACCCCGATCTAGCTGATCAGTAAACTGTAGGATAACTTAAGTTTGAACCCAAGAATGACCAGTCTGTAAGATGAAGAAGAGCCAGAGTCAGAGATTCAATTAAAGAAAGTTTACTGAAGATAGTTTGAAGTCTCATAAGCAGAAGCCAGCATCAACACTCGCAATGCGTTCGTAGACAGCTCTGACTTACAGTACAATAACACCACAATTATACTCTTTACACAAGACCAGAAAAGGGTGTGATTTAGGTAAAAGATTCCGATTGGTTCAATTCTAAATATGTACAGTACGTCAATGCGAGGTTGTATCTGAATACAGATATGGATAGAGACAGGGTTCTTTGATCAGGTCAACCATAGACTATTCAGTGCTGATTTCAGACCTGTAGAGCTGACCCCTCGGATGCATATACACAGCAAGAGAACAATCTGTTTTAAAACCTCAAGGTTGTTTCTTTGTATTCTCAGCTGTCTTATCAAACTGGTTCAAAACTGGTATGAACATTTAGGCTGCTATATTCTCACTGCACAAAGTCTATCTTGAATTAACACATAATAATAATAATAATAATAATAATAATAATAATAATAATAGCAAAATCCCTTTAGACAGTATTAACACATAGCAAATAACAATAGGAACAGTTTGTTCCAATTCTTCAAGAGTCCATGTCCGCTCAAGAGGTCTCCATGACCTCTAACCTAGCGGGGTAGATACTGAGGAAACAAATCGTACAGAAAAGCAATCACACACATAATATTCCAGTTTTACTCTGAAGTGGGATGACACTAAGGTTGTCATATAATCTTAAACATTCAACTTTATTAATAATCATAAAGACATGAGAAAGGACATGTGTTACTCCATCCTGGAGCGGACATCCATCAGAAAATCCACGCCATCAAAACTACGGCTCTGTGTAGTTCTCCATCTGAAAGCAAGTCCTGGAAATTTGCTTAAATTGGCTTCTCTGACAAATTGTGCATGAAAGTTGCCGTCAATTCAACTCAGCAGGTGGTGTTCTGAACTCGTTGAAACAACAAATGATTTTGCAAAATAATTGGTTCAATTGAATCAAAAGCTGCGTCCCAAATGGCACACTATACACTATGCTCTCATGCACTATGTACTTATGTACTTACGCACTCAACAACATAGTACATGTATGTAGTGTCATCCCAAATGGAACACTAATGTTTTTTACTAAGTGGAAATTCAACCCGTTCCCCAGATGACGTTTGACAGTTGTCAAATTAGTAAAATAAATGAACAAAGTACCAAATAATACCTGCCATAAGTATTACTGCATTCTCCATCGGGAGGCGCTATAATCCCTCTCATAGGAGAATTTCGCTTTCACAATCCAAAATCAATAAAGTTATCCAACATGTGCACCCGATAGCTCCGCCCCTTCCGCTACGTGAGCATGAAGTGTCCAACATTCCACACTTCATTTTACCGGTCGAATAGACCAATTAAAAGTCCAAGGGAAAGTCCGAATGTGCGAATATAAAACCAACTTTACCTTTATGTGTAAGTTCACATACCCTGGGCCTGCCGTACAAGTGTAGTTCGCTGTCAGAATGCTGTTTTGCTGTTGATGATCACCCTGGCCTTAACGTTAGCTCCGTCTTTTTTTCCTTGTCTTTGGCTCGGCAGATACTCGGTTTTTAGCACTACATAGTTTTGAATCTGGTAATCATGGAGCATTATTTTTTGCACATTACCACACAGAGCACAATTGTTGGCATCCAAACACTTGTAGACCTTTAACTTCTCTCGTAAAATCCCTTGGAGCTTCAATGAGATTGTATATTTCGGGCTGGATGCTTGGTCATTTCGTCTTATTCAATATCCATTGGGAGGGCGCTATCGCGAATGGACCTGTCAGACGAACGCCGCTCACTTTAACGTTAATTTTGCCGAATCACTGTGCTTATTACTGGGTGACAAGCTGTTATAATACGCTGAAAGCATTATGTAAATAATATATATAATATATAATCAATATATCTTATTTCTTAAATAACAACAAACTCTGAACCGCATTGGATGTCATTCCCTCGCTGTAAATGCTAGCGCTCCCGGTTTTTTTCTGCCACCTCCCTGTGCGCGCATTCTGAATGTTTACAAACATGGTAATTGGTCTATAAGTGCATCATCCGGGTAATTAAAGTGGACTTATTATTTTTAGTGCCGTCAGTGTAAACGCACTACTTACACTATTTATACTACAAAATGGTGTAGAATAGTGCATAAGTATGTGGTTTCTCCTTTTCCTATTGAAACTTTATGTTGGGTTCCAGAGGTGGTAAGAGTACTGAAAAATCACAAGGTGCATCCCAAATCACATACTCATGCACTATTTTATGCCATTTTGTAGTATAAATAGTATAAGTAGTTCTTTTTAAACACCGGGTTGATGCATTTATTCAACCGCCAAAAGAAGTGTGGAATGTTGGACACTTCATGCACTCAACGACCGCTGCTTTGCTCACGTAGCGGAAGGGGCGGAGCTTTGGTGCACTGATGTTGGATTACTTTATTTATTTTGGATTGAAAAAAAATTCTTCTGCGACAGTGATTATACCACCTCCCGATGGTGAATGCGATTATACTCATTACAGTTATTATAGTTTGGTCATTTATTTAGCTGATTTGGCAACCGTCAAACGTCATCTGGGAAACGGTTTGAATTTCTGCTTAGTAAAAAAACGTTAGTGTTCCATTCGGGACGACACAACATTCCTATACTACGCTGTTGAGTGTGTAAGTACATAGTGCATAAGTGCATAGTGTATAGTGTACCATTTTGAATAATATACTGTGTCCACATCTTGAGGTTGTTCTGTATGATGTGGGGTTTTTTTTACACGTGATTTGATTGGATGGGAATCACAAGACTGCCTATTCTATTTAGCCAAACAAATCTAAAAAATATAAGTAAAAAATGAAGCAGTGACTGCAGGTTAAAGGAAAGTAGTGGAGTAAAAGTACTGATACGGCACTAAAAATGTACTCAAGTTAAAGTAAAAGTACACATTTTTAAAACTACCTAGTAAAGTACAGTATAGTTCCTGAGGAAAAACTCAATCACAGTAATTTGAGTATTTGTAATTTATTACTTCCCAGCAGGCACACAACATCATAAGACGTTAGGTTAGATTTATGTCATGGCGTCAGGTGACCAAAATTCAATGTCTAGTCGGCATCTAAGGGCAATGTTATTTTGATTTCCAATAACGACGTTGTATTTGGTTGATTTTAGGTTGTGTTGAAAAGTGACCAAAATCCAACAGCGCACCAACATCTTAAACCAACGTCATATTGACATCAAATACTGACATTTATTCGTCAGCTATGGCAACCAAAATCCAACGTCTGATAGATATCATAGTGGTAACATCCACACAACGTCAAGCTGTAACATCATGAGACGTTGATATTTGGTTGATATTAGGTTGGACGTTAGACATTGACGTCAGCTTGATGCTGAGTTCTGACATCAACCTGATTTTCATTTCCAAATAAAATGCAATGTCCTTCAACACTGGGGTACAACGTCAATCTTTTTTAGTTTTAAAAATGTTGTATTTAAGCAAGTAAATTGAATACAAAGTCAACGCAAATTTGTGAATAGAGGCAAATTATTAGCATATGGCACAAATGACGTGGAATTCACCACGACCTCATCTAAAATAACTCAATAAAATAAAACAGCGTGAAGGGGAAAATGACGACGTGCTCCCAGCATTACTGTCACGGGCCTGAGCAAATTATACAAAAACATTCAATTTAGAATGTAAAAACTCAAACGAATTATCTAGGTCTAAGAATGTCTCGGTTTTGACTGGAAAGCAGGATTTAGTTTGAAAATGCCTGCATTTTAATATAATTTTTATAATGCACCAAACCCTGAAACTCCTCAACAAATAAATAAACAAACAAAAGCAACCAAAGGCATCAATTTACAAGAAGCCCAGTTCCATGGGAACGCCACAGATTTGGCATCCCCGGCTGTCACCTCTTTCCGGGCATGACTCGTGGGCACCTCCCCCTGCCCCGCCAATCCTGCAACCCCTCCACCCCCGACGACTGCGGCATTATAGTGCAGTGACACTCCGGAGGGATGACCCTGAGAATCTCATTATGCATATACCCAAAGAAGCCTCGGGCATCTGCATACAGAAGACAGACCAAATAAGGTCATAAATCAGCATCCCATATTCAAATGAATTTGGGGTGGGTGCGGAAGACCCCTGGCTTGCACTTAAAAGACCTATATATGCACGAGGGCCTCATTCTCATTAAGAGATGAAGCCCGTCTGACCAGTTGTGGTGTATATCCTTCTCATCGCATTGCCCAGGGACACACCATCATCCCTAAAACATCAATATTCAAACCCAGATGCGATGCGGTACTTTGCATCTCCTCCTGTGAAGGTCAAGTCTTATTGTGCAAGAAAGAGAACCCTTTAGACCTCTTATGGTTTCCATTCACATTGGTGATGAAATTTGTGCGTTTTGAGAAGGGAATGTGATGAGAATCGTTTTACAGGAAACACAATTGCGATTACTGTAAATTTCACCTAAAGTCAAGGCGAGGGAGATTGCCACACGCATTCCTGATGCTTAAAACACAAAACACTGAGGTGTTGCAAAGCAAGAAATGATTAGCGCTCGTTTAAAGACATGTACTCACACACAAAAGGATTCCATTCAAACACGGTTTTCATTCACGGGAGTGTAAAGTAAGACAGATTCAGCTGTCAGCTAAACTGCAGATAAAAGTGTGAATGTTTACAGTTTACAGACAGAGAGTCTAGTCTTGAATGAGAGTTTCCAGAAGAAAATAAATCTCTTTAATAACACTTTGTGTCTGTGCAAGGGGGAGGGCGTTGGTTTTTTTTAGTTATATGCAAATAACAATCCATCAATCAGTGACTCTACCATCAGCAGGGCAGAGGCTGTGAAATGTACACTCACCGGCCACTTTATTAGGTACACCTTACTAGTGCTGGGTTGCACCCCCTTTTGCCTTCCGAACTGACTTCATCCTTTGTGGCATAGATACAACAAGGTACTGGAAATATTCCTTAGAGATTTTGGTCCATATTGACATGACACCATCATGCAATTGCTGCAGATTTGTCGGCTGCACATCCATGATATAAATCTCTTGTTCCACCACATCCCAAAGGTGCTGTATTGGATTGAGATCTGGTGACTGTGGAGGCCATATGAGTACAGTGAACTCATTTTCAGGTTCAAGAAACCAGTCTGAGATGATTCACGCTTGGACATGGAGCGTTATCCTGCTGGAAGTAGCCATCAGAAGATGGGTACACTGTGGTCAATTGGTACTAATGGGCCCAAAATGTGCCAAGAAAAGATTCTGACCTTACCATCCGAATGTCAGAGCAGAAATCAAGACTCATCAGACCAACGTTTTTCCAATCTTCTATTGTCCAATTTCGGTGAGCCTGTGCGAATTGTAGCCTCAGTTTCCTGTTCTTAGCTGACAGGAGTGGCTCCTGGTGTGGTCTTCTGCTGCTGTAGCTTATCTGCCTCAAGGTTTGACATGTTGTGCATTCAGAGATGCTCGGTTGTACCTCGGTTGTAACGAGTGGTTATTTGAGTTACTGTTGCCTTTCTATCAGCTCGAACCAGTCTGGCCATTGTCCTCTGATCTCCGGCATCAACAAGACATTTGTGCCCACAGAACTGCCACACACTGGATATTTTCTCTTTTTCAAATCATTCTCTGTAAACCCTAGAGATGGTTGTGCGTGAAAATCCCAGTAGATCAGCAGTTTCTGAAATACTCAGACCATCCCGTCTAGCACTAACAATGTCATTTAACGTCACTTAAATCCTCTTTCTTCTCCATTCTGATGCTCAGTTTAAACTGCAGCAGCTCATCTTGACCATGTCTGCATGCCTAAATGCATTGAGTTGCTGCCATGTAATTGGCTGATTACAAATTTGCGCTAACGAGCAGTTGGACACTGTACCTAATAAAGTGGCCGGTGAGTGTATATTGCACACCAAAAACTACAATAGTCTTACCAATTATTCTAAAAGCTTGGTTTGTTTAGCTCTTGATTTGTAAACACTGCGAGATGTACTTGTTTGACACGGATGGTCTAGATCCTTCTGAAAAAAACAGGAGGCAATGGAATCCGTCTGTTTTATTGCCAGCCTTGCACCGGCTGACAGTGTCATTATTTCTTTCTGGACAGATCGTGATGCAAATGCGCTGGCTAATAATCCAGGTTGTAGGGGAAGATTGCTTTATCTACAGTAGATGCGAGAGAATGAGGAGAGGAGCGACTGTAAAAGCAAACCATGGTTTTCTTTGTGAAATTTAATCTCTATTAATTTTTCTTCAGCTTATTTCCTTTATTCATCAGGGGTCACCACAGTGAAATGAACCGCCAACTAATCCAGATTATGTTTTACACAGCAGATGCCCTTCTAGCTGCAACATCCATACACACTCATTCACACTCATACACTACACTCAATTTAGATAATTCAATTCACCTATACCACATGTCTTTGGACTGTGGGGGAAACCGGATCACCTGGAGGAAACCCACACAAACACTGGGAGAACATGCAAACTCCACACAGAAGTGCCAACTGGCCCAGCTGCAACTCAAACCAGCAACCTTCTTGCTATGAGGTGACAGTGCTAACCACTGAGCCACCATATCACCCTACTCTCCATTCAGAGCGGTGCAAAAATCCTATCTTCTGATCTAGTGAAGAGTTACGATCTTATTTCTAGCCAAAATAAACTCTTATTGATCTTTTTTTTAAAGAATATAACACTATGCGAGATCAGATTGTGTAAGATTGTTATGACTGTTTTAAGATTATTTATATTTTTTAGGTATTTAATCTGCAAATTTAGCTTAATTTCAATCGGAGACATAATTTAACACTAGCTTTGTATTTTATGGCTTTATTTAACATTATATAACTTGACTTCTGGTTGATCATTTGGAAAAGTGGCAGCAGGTAGATCTTTCCAATGAATCATCTGTTGAACTGCATCCCAATCATCACAAATACTGCAAAAGACCTACTGTATTGGAAGTTTGGTGAAGGAAAAGTCATGGTTTGGGGTTACATTCAGTATGGGGGCGTGCGAGAGATCTGCAGAGTGGATTTCAACATCAACAGTCTGAGGTATCAAGACATTTGTGCTGCCCATTACATTACAAACCACAGGAGAGGGCAAATTCTTCAGCAGGATAGTGCTCCTTCTCATACTTCAGCATCCACATCAAAGTTCCTGAAGGCAAAAGAGCTCCAGGATTGGCCAGCCTAGTCACCAAACATAAACATTATTGAGCATGTCTGGGGTAAGATGGAGGAGTTATTGAAGATGAATCCAAAGAATCTTGATAAAATCTGGGTGTCCTGCAAGAACGCTTTCTTTGCCATTCCAGATGACTTTATTAATAAGTTATTTGAGTCATTGCAGAGATGTACGGATGCAGTCCTCCAAGCTCATAGGAGTCATACACAATATTAATTATTTTTCCACTGCAGCATGACTTTATATTCTATACTGTACATTATTTCTGTTAAGTGACAAGACTTTTGTCTAAGCAAAGTCAGACCTTACTGTCCTAATTAAATAATTAAAAATCAAGGCATGATCATATTTTATTTAGGTAAAATAAGCCTAATCTAGAGGCCTTTGCCTTTCATATAAGCATATAATCAAGTTATTATTTTTTGTTCTTAAAACATGGATAGGCGACAATATTTTTTTTTTAATTGAAGATCCTTATTTAATTCATGCATTAATATTGTTTAAAATTGAAATGATTTGGCTCATTTTAAGACAAAATAACAATTCTTAAATTAAGAGGAATTCTTCTGTTAAGTAACTGTAGTTTTAAGACCTTTTGACACAAAATATTAAAAGCATACAATTTAACAAGCTAGTTTTAAGATAATTAGATAAATACACTGCTATAATACTTATTTTAAGACATTTATTTCATTACTTAAGCCTAGGAATGTTTTTCTATTTCAGAAAATATGAATATTAAGTTTAATTATCTTTTTAAAAGCTGTAGAAAATGAACGAATGAATAAATTAAGTTTCTATCTTGTTAAATCATTCATTTATTTCTCGTATTTAGATGGATTTTTTTGCGGTGTGCATGTTTGTGTGTGTGTGTGTGGCACAGAACGTGATGGTAAAAACAATGATAATGGGTACAATACAAACATCATTCAACCTTGAGAGATTCATCTATTACATTTATTTGAAGTCTCACAGCAATCATACATCTCTGCAAATGTCCCTAACCCTAAATCAAACCCTTTCCACAGAATGGGTACCATCAAGCCATGACCAAATATAATTCAGCATAATGGTTTTAAAATACATTTCTTGCCGAGCCACTGCATTTGATTTTATTGTGGCATCTGCATATATGCACCATAAACGTCAGTCATTTTATCCAAAATATGTTAAAATGTAAAAGAATTATTTACTCACCCTTGTGTTGGTCCATAACATTTTCTGTTGTGTTTCATTACACAAAAAAATGAGAAATTCTGGACAATCTTGACAAAGCTTAATGTTTTAGGTCAAATGTAAATAAAAACTGAGAAATATATTTTTTTTCCACAATGATGATATTGTACTTTGTCTTGTTATCTTTTGGGGAGAAGTCTGTGTCATTTCTGGTAATAAAAGTAACATTGAGTCAGTATTTGCCAGGGGTATGAATAATTCCGGGCCATGATATATATATATATATATATATATATATATATATATATATATATATATATATATATATATATATATATATATATATATATATATATAAAAAGTTCAGATGCAAAACCCTCTAAATCCATCAGACCTCTTTTCTTGTAAATGAGCATTTTCTATCAGGCTCGTCTGATTAGCTTCAGAAGTTTCGCCTTTATATGTCACTTTAGGCTATAGTGTCTTGAAAAATATCTAGTAAAATATTATTTATTTTCATCATGGCAAAGATAAAATAAATCAGTTATTAGAAATGAGTTCTTAAAACTATTATGTTTAGTGTGTTGAAAAAAATCTTCTTAACGTTAAACAGAAATTGGGGAGAAAAATAAACAGGGACTTTGACTTATTCCGCTTTTGATTTCGATTTTAAAAGATGGAGTTTGATGAACTGCATGAGCCTGTCCGATTGGCAAATGAAAACGTCTCTTACCACAAAACTCTGTGCATTATAAGAAAAACAAAACAAACTGTACAGTCCGAAGTGTAGCATGCATTCATAACGTTTGTCTTTTTTTGCGCAGAGACGCTACTTTGAATGAATCCGATTTACACATTAAACTGCAACATCGTTTTACAAAAGACGAAGTTAAGATGCCATTCCTTTATCCTGCGTGGATGCTATGAGGATAAACAAAAGACGAAAAAGAGACCAAGACCTTGAGTATGGTGAGATTGAATGAATGACAGCTTCTAAAAGTGTCTGACAGACATCCCCTTTTTGCCCAGTAGACCTACCTTGTGTTTTATTTGCTAATGTAAGCTGTGTTTCAAAAGATAAATATAATGTATAAAACTATACATTATTTATATTACTTCAATAAATTATATTACTTTTTATATTAATGGACAATGCACAGATATTGATTTTTCACAATGTTTTTACACTACATTATTTGAATCTAACAAGCTTAGTTTGCAATGTTGGTCACACTTTATTTCGATGGTCCGTTTGTTGAATATAAGAAATTGGGGGAAAAAATAAATAGGGCGGCCAATAGTTTAGGGGGGCTAATAATTCTGACTTCAACTGTATATATATATATATATATATATATATATATATATATATATATATATATATATATATATATATATATATATACACACACACACACACACACACATGAGCAATATCAGATATCACACACCTAGCAGTGCGATATGGCTGTATATCAGCACTGGTGGGAGGCATGGGTAGTCCCAGAAGTGACCCATATACAGCCATATTGCACCGCTGTGTAATAATGCATTTATACAACAGTTTGATGGCATAATTCAGTATAGAAAAAAAGAAATCATACATGAAGAGTCTCAAAAATCCTTTTGTATGAGGAACTACAGGTACTTTCTTCCACCGTTCATTCACATCTGCAGCTGATGTCAGCAGAAACCATTGCTACTTTATCAACATCAGTATTTGAATGATTCTCTAGCATAATGTCTAAAGTAATGACAAAACAGGTGATTTTATAAGGCTGAACAACATGAAATGTCATCAGTCTACAGGGATTCCCCAGTATTTCTCTGTTGCAACTGGGAGATCACAATAATTAACCCTGAAAAAGCCACAGCAAAGCAAACATTAGCAGATTACTATGGTATAAATACAGCATTACAACATACAAAAGAAAGAGATCAACTCAGAATGCCACTTACTTGTTTAATAATGATTTGATCAGCTGTAGTTTGAAATACGAAAAGAAAACGCTGAGTTTTTCTCCCCTAAGGACTTATTATGCAGTCTCTATTGCCATTTTGTGGTGCAACCGTCTTTGCTCTGCTCAGTATGACAGGTATAACGGTATGAAAATACTAGAAAGATCCAATGTGGGTGCATTAGCCAAAAATTGTTCCTGTCTGTCTATCCTTCTGTTAGTGAGATTGACGAACTCAGTGAATTGAGCTAAACTTGCTGGATCCATGTGTAATGGTCAGTTCGTTCTGTAACGCTATGAAAATACTAGAAAGATCCAATGTGCAAGTAAAATGACTTTAATTGACGTGGTCAATAAGTGTGCAGACAAGTCCAAAAAACACTAGAAATAAACAAACAAAGGAAACAAGGGTTTCTTGCTCAAACAGGGCTGGGTGAACAGGCAGGAACAAATAGCCAATCTGGGTAATCAGCTGAGTCTCCACGCCAGTCCTGAAGACAGACAGAGAACACATCAAGACCAACAACGAACTGACACGAGACAAGAGACGCGCTGTCCAGGTATAGCCGTGATCCAATATGTCTTTTGCAGGAACCCAACTTCTCTCCTCAAGACCGTAACCTTCCCAGTCCACCAAGTACTGAAAACCTCGTCCCCTCCGTCTCGAATCCCATTAACGAGACGTGGGGGAGGGGGACTGAAGTGGGCGGGTTAATGGCCGCATGAAAAACAGGCTTTAATTTGGAAACATGAAACACGGGATGAATTCTCCTGTACGCAGGAGGAAGTTTGAGGCGAACTGCCACCGGACTAATAATCTTGCGCGCACCCACCTGGAGGAGGGTCTGTCTGGCCCTGTTCCAAGTGCGTTGACACCTCTGGACAAAGGCGTGGGCGGAGGGAACCGCGATTTCGGTTTCCAGACTGGGAAAAGCAGGTGGCTGAAGTTACGAATAAAACGTCGGTAAAAATTGGGATTGGCCAATTTACCACAGCCTGAACCTTCTCTGTATCCATGCACACTCTCTCGACTGACACGATGTGTCCTAAAAAAGGAACAGACTGTGCGTGAAAAACACATTTCTCCGCCTTGACATAAAGCCCATTTTCTAGCAGCCTCTAAAGCACTCGCCTGACGTGCTGAACATGTTCCTGGAGAGAACGAGAAAATATCAGTATGTCATCCAGGTAGACATAAATGAACTGATCTAACATATCTCTCAACACATCATTAACGAGTGCTTGGAAAACAGCGGGGGCGTTGGAAAGTCCAAAGGGAAGAACACAATATTCAAAGTGCCCCCTGGGGGTATTAAACGCCGTTTTCCACTCGCACCCAATGCGGACCAAATGATAAGCGTTGCGAATATCTAATTTCGTAAAATAAGATGCCCCCTGCAGACGCTCGAGACATCAACGGCAAAGGATAGGTATTCTTTACCGTGATGTTGTTCAGCCCTCGATAATCAATGCATGGTCGAAGTGACCCATCTTTCTTTTTCACGAAAATAAAAATCCCGTGACAAAGAGGGGCGGATGATCTTAGCCGCTAGAGAATCAGAAATATATTTCTCCATGGCCTCCCTCTCGGGAGCAGAAAGTAAGTATAACTTGCCTTTAGGCAGAGAAGTCCCTGGCAATAAGTCTATGGCACAGTCATAGGGACGATGAGGAGGAAGAGAAGCAACTCGAGACTTACTGAACACTCTCTTCAGGTTGAGGTACTCACTAGGCACGTTTGACAGGTCCGCGCGCTCCTCCTGAAACACAGAACAAGACACAGCAGAACGAGCAGACGAGAGACAAGATACATGACAGTTCTCACTCCATGAAAAAACAGTATTGTGGCCCCAATTAATATGGGGTTTGTGAAGAAGAAACCAAGGGTGCCCCAAGACCACTGGTGTATAAGTGCATTCAGTTAAAAAAAATGATATGTGTTCAACATGATTGCCAGATGTGATAAGTTTTATGGGCTTGGTGGAGTGAGTGATGGTGGGCAGAGAAAGCCCGCTGAGAGCGCGTACTGCGATGGGTTGGGAAAGGGAAATAACCGGAAGCTTTAGATTGAAGGCAAAACTAGTGTCAATGAAATTTCCTTCAGCTCCTGAGTCAATAAGGACCTTAACGCTCTGTGTTTCCGAAGCCCAACACTGAGTAGCTGGCAGAAAGGTGGTAGTGACAGAGGATTTATTTAACTTAATCTCACCCATCAGTAACCTCTTACCTACTGATGGGTGTGGTCTTTTACGGGGCATGAGGACACCCGATGTCCCGTTCCTCCGCAATATAGACAAAGACCCTCGTTCTTACGTCGACGCCTCTCCTGTACCGAAAGACGGGACCTGCCAAGCTGCATGGGCTCCGGGTCAGTGGTACCAACCTCCGGAACCATTGAGAGAGCGGGGAAATCGGGGACCAATTGAGAGGGTGCACCCTGGCGGACGCAAGTCTCTCTGCACAGCAGTCGAGCATCCACCCGGATCGCTAGGTCTGTAAGACCATCAAGAGTCTTAGGCAGGTCCAAAGTATATATCTCATCTTGAAGCCGCTCTGAGAGCCCATGAAGGAACATGTCCCATTGCGCTTCCTTATTCCAGCCGCATTCCGCCTCTAGGGTCCGAAACTCAATGGAGTAATCCGCCACACTCCGATCTCCTTGACGGAGCTCAGCGAGAACTCGCGCTGCTTCCCTCCCGGAGGCTGTGTGATCAAAAACCTTCTTAAGTTCCTCTGAAAACAGATCGAACGAAGAACAGCAGGGGAGTTTTTGTTCCCAGACAGAGGTTCCCCATAACGCAGCCTTTCCAGAGAGGAGCGTGATCATGAAGGCGACCTTGGATTGCTCAGTGGCGAACAAGGATGGTTGGAGGGTTATGTATAAGGAACATTTGGCTAAGAAGGATCGGCACAGCTGAGGTTCCCCGGAGTAGCAAGACGGATGAGGAAGGCGAGGTTCAGGTGATCGGTTTACCGTCTCTGGTGCTGGTGTCGGGTCTGGAGGTGGTGCAGCTTCTTGTGAGACCACTCCGCCAGTCCACTGCTGAATCTGAGTGGTGAGTTCGGACATCTGACCTGCCAAAGTCTGAATGGCTTGATTGGCATTAGCCAATAATTGTTCCTGTCTGTCTATCCTTCTGTTAGTGAGATTGACGAACTCAGTGAATTGAGCTAAACTTGCTGGATCCATGTGTAATGGTCAGTTCGTTCTGTAACGGTATGAAAATACTAGAAAGATCCAATGTGCAAGTAAAATGACTTTAATTGACGTCCAAAAAACACTAGAAATAAACAAACAAAGGAAACAAGGGTTTCTTGCTCAAACAGGGCTGGGTGAACAGGCAGGAACAAATAGCCAATCTGGGTAATCAGCTGAGTCTCCACGCCAGTCCTGAAGACAGACAGAGAACACATCAAGACCAATAACGAACTGACACGAGACAAGAGATGCGCTGTCCAGATATAGCAGTGATAACAAGTCGCAGCTGGCAGGCTAATCAGAACAGCAGCTCTACATAGCACGTGACATAACACTGACGTAACAGACACACGTGGAACACCAAAACAAAACAAAACAAAACCATGTGACCAAACAGACACTCAGGAATGCGCACAGACCCACAACCGTGACAGACAGACTGATGGCTGCTGATCTCCAAAAATATAAATATTTAAAATAGCTACTATCCTTATAAATAAACTGTATAGTTGCAATCTAAACAACTACATTCTCACCTGAAAAAGCCTCAAAAGTACATTATGTTGTCCAAAAGCTGCAATATTTGTCAAACTGTAGTGAGATTATTGATCTGCTATTACTGCAGAATATCGCACGGCTGTCAGCCAATCAGATTCGAGAACCAAACAAAACTGTTGTATCATATATATACAGTATATATATATATATATATATATATATATATATATATATATATATATATATATATATATATATATATATATATATATATATATATATAATCTTTCTCTATCTCTCTCAATACTCTATATATTTTTTTTCCATAATAACACGCATTTGATTACTTTCCTAGCTCATTTAAGACTCAATTGGTTGTTTAAGAAAAAAAAAAACACCAAGGCAACATTTTTACATATTTGTATGTTTGTATGTCTGACTAAACAGACACCAAAATCCCAAAGTGTCCACTTTCAATCCTCCTCAAATCGCCGTACAGAAGCCACTTGAAGGATAGAGGAAAAGTTTAATGGAAAGAAGTGGAACGCTGCTATTTTTGATAATCACATCAGAGTGTATATCAGAAATATAACATTTGAGAGCAAGGGTGGTGCGCGGGTACCATGCGTACAGGGAGGATCATCTCTGTGTCAAATTTAGCTGATATTTTCTATGCTGCCACCTGCTTTACTGAAGCAAAAATATCAGTTACACCAAGCAGGATTTTTTAAATAGAAATATTTAAATTAAGAAATAAAGGACACTACTTAAACAGGATAATAGCACGATATAATTGTAAATACAGAAGAATTCTGGGCAAAATGAGAGGATTGCCAGGTATGCATCATAATGAAGACCAAAACCACTTTCCAAATGCATTTGGATTTTAGAATGCCTTACAAAAAATCTCTTTCATAAGACATTTATTTACATTTGACCAAAATCTCACATTTTTGTTATCCTAAATAATAAAATGTCCTAAACAATGTATGAAAAATTATATTGTTAGCCTTATTTGCATCGTGATTATGAATCAATGCTTGTATCCCTCATCTGTAAGTTTTATATATACTGTAAATGCAGAAAATAGTCACAACTGATATACATTTATGTCTTTTATGGCTATTACTTTAAAAAGAATGGAAAATGGTAACAAGAAGGGCACCTTTCCAGCATCATTGTTTCAAATAACACAGTAGGGAAAAAAGTTTAAAGTTTAAACACAAAATACAGATTTCTCAAGAGGTTCCCAATTATATCTCGGTAAACACAATCATGGCTGCAAAAATATATGTAGAGCCCTGAAGTTTACTCAAAACCTTGAATCGCAATTTTTGGAGAGAACTAAATGAAAATGAGTCAGAGTAAACAAAACATGATTAAATTTCCCTCCGGTGTACAAAAAAAAAGCCAATCGTGAGGAAATTCTTCCTCAACCCTAAAAAAACAAAGAAAACTTCAACAGTCTCTTGGAGTTAATAACCAGTAACGGAGAGCAACTCAAACAAAAGATCAGTCCAGAGTTCATTTGAATATTCCAATCCCTTCTATTAAAATCCGTAAATCTTCTCTTTGTTTTTAATTTTAACAAAGGGGTGTTTGTGGATGCAGGGATTGTTAAAATCGTTGCATCTTGGTTACATTTAACAATTCTTTTATGTTCATCGGTGAACCTGTCTAGCACAAACTGGAAGTGTGATATCTGGCATGTCTCAAATCCGAGGAATGGTTTAATTATTTTCCCGCTGAAGATCCGAGATGGTGAACATCAGATAAATCAGCGTGACAACTGACGCAGGCGGTGTATTTAGGGTGGATTTTTTTGGGCAACTCACAGTCAACCGTTCAAACTGATGCGCAAGTTAACCAGCGGTCCTTGGCTAAAACAATTAAACTCGTTAAGTGGTGGGGTTGTTGACGAGATCCCCTGTGTGCGCTGAAAGGTATCATCTCTCAGATGACTGGCTTTCACGGATTGGATGTTTAACTGCGCAAACACTGAGCGTGTACGCATGTATTTCCCCTCCCTCATGTCCTGTTTAACAGTTCATTTATCCATCAGATGTTCATGGCTAAACTTCTGTCACTAATAGCAAAATAAGTCTCGGTTTTTAGATGTCTCGCTTTCGGCAGTGGCGTCTTCCCTTTATCCTTTAATAACCTGAGAACTGATGAATATCGCAAAGGATTAGAGATAACTAAATGGAAATTCTGTCATGATTGCTCACCTTCGTGTGATTCTAAACACATATGCTGATATCGTGTTGTGTTGATGTTGCTCAGACATTATAGTAGCAACTAGTGCTAACAGTTCTCGAAGCAGAAAACTAACAGTGATTATTTATTGGGTTTGCATTGATTAGAAACACACTAAGATTGACGTAAATACAATATTTTTCAACCTCAATTAAATCAACTCCATTTGACATTGAATCAACATTGGAACAATATCAATTAAGATCTACAATTTTTGTTGTTGTTTGTTGTTGTGTCACAAGGAAACGTAACAAACATAAATCTTATGAAGGATTTAGGAGACAGAGGGGAGTTGACCGTGACGATAGGGTTCGAGTCCGGCGAAGATTGGTTCCAGAAAGCACAAAACACAACACAAACACAAATACCAAAAAAATAAAACAAACAAGTAAATAACAGAATGAGAATGTGGTAAAATCTGAAAATGTGGTAAATATCAGGCTGCCTTGAGGGCTTTTCTTTTTCTGGATTGCTTTTCAAAATACTGTTGGTTGTGTTTAGGGAAGTGGATGGGAGGTGGTCAATCTGTGCTTTTTAAAAAATATCGGTCAGTCAGTCGACAGCGGCCTCTGGTGGATTTACGTAAGAACAGCAGGCGCAAATGGCACTCGTGAGAGAAATTTGGGATCTCAAAAAGCATACACAGCGGCCTCTGGTGGGTTCGCGAAAACAAGAACTACAAAAAAGCATAGCTCCTGGGATGTATTTGGGACTCTCCACAAATGTATATAGGGATACGTAACCAGAATGAGCCTGGGTTGGTGTATAGTGTATAGTGATTTCCACAGTTGATAACAAAAATAAAATATGTCCATTTTGGCTTCATTGAAACTATTTCACAAACAGCGTTATCATCTTCACTTATTATAAACCAGTTAGATTTTTTCTGTTAGATATCTGAATAAGTTATTGTTGTGACAGATGAAGTCACCATTGTGGCAGTCAGTGTTTGATATTGTTGTGCTCTTTGATCTTTTACTTTTTATTTTGGGGTAAGTCAATTTTTTCTAAAATGAACATGATTTTACCTTAGTATCCACACTGTGGGCTACGCAGTGGCGCAGTAGGTAGTGCTGTCGCCTCACAGCAAGAAGTTCGCTGGTTCGAGCCTCTGCTGGGTCAGTTGGCGTTTCTGTGTGGAGTTTGCATGTTCTCCCTCCGTTCGTGTGGGTTTCCTCTAGGTGCTCCGGTTTTCCCCATAGTCCAAAGGCATGCGGTACAGGTGAATTGGGTAGGCTAAATTGTCCGTAGTGTATGAGTGTAAATGAGTGTATGTGAATGTTTCCCAGAGATGGGTTGCGGCTGGAAGGGCCGTAAAAATGTGCTGGATAAGTTGGCGGTTCATTCCACTGTGGTGACCCCGGATTAATAAAGGGACTAAGCCGAAAAGAAAATGAATGAATCCACACTGTGCAAAATTGAATTTTCACCATATCACAGGCATTATATAAATATACAAAAGGTACATACAAATATACAAAACTAAATAAGTTTTAAAAAGCCAGTGAATCCTGCTGTACATGAAATAGCTGTGAAATATCTCTGAAATAGTTATAAATATCAATTTATATATCCACATGTACACATTTATATGAATCTAATGCAACTTCACACAACATATCTTATCTGAGCATCTCTAAGTAGGGGTGTGAACCTACACTGGTCTCACGGCTCGGTTCGGTTACGATTATCATACCATCGATTCAGTTCAATTCGATATCACGGTGCATTAGGGGTGTCAAAATTAATTGTTTCTTCGGTGCTCCGCGATGCAGACGCGGACAATTCGGTATCGGTTCAGTAATAATCAAAACCGGTTATTATGTACTGACGTCATTTATCTCATATCCGCCATGTCTCTGTAGCTTACTATGGCGAGTGTGGCGAGCGCGAGTATTTAAAACACTTCAACTACTTAAAAAATCAGAATATGTGCACAATTTCACTGCGTGTGTGTTTACTGAACAGTCTTTCACTGACACTTACAACAGAAGCCCCTATTTCACTGCGATTGAGAAAATGAAAGTACTCCTTTTTTCTCTCTCACTGTGGCCCATTTGACCTGCTGGCGTGACTTTTTATCTCCTCTCGGCTGTTACAATGTTACTTCTGGATACAGACTCGAGCGAGTGTCTGCAGAGTTTCCCCCACCGCGTCTATCATGGATCCAGTGCCATGGATCAGCTGTGATCGCCGCTGCGCTGCCGTGTATCAGTGTTTATCATCGGTGCAGAGCGCCAGCGCGTAAGAGCCAATCGCAGATCTTTATGTTGAGCGCGTGACCAATCAAAGGGGTGTAAGAAAAAAATCGCCAGACAAGGCTTAGAAAGCGAGCAGCATATTTATATTTGTTTATTTGCTTTAAATGCTCGGGTTGCTCTGTGCATGTACTTGAACTTTTAAAGGTACAGTTCATATATCTGACTGTTTGCATTAAAGGACAAATTTGTATAACAAATAGTATATAAATATAAATATATTTATACATTTTAATACATGAATTGCTGTGCTGTGAAGAAAATATAAAATTGGGTTTGGAAAGCATCGTCAATGCACCGTGATGCACCGAGATATCGAATTGAACCGAATCGATGGCATGATAATCATAACCGAATCAAACCGTGAGACCAGTGTAGGTTCACACTTCTACGGTGCATTGACGATGCTTTCCATACATAATTAGATTTTTTTCTTCACAACACAAGAAATGTTTTTATTAAAATCTATAAATACATTAATATTTATATAATATTTGTAATACAATTTTATCCTTTAATACAAGCAGTAAGATATATGAGCTGTACCTTTAATTTTACCTGCTCAAAGAAAACACTCTTTTTGAATGTATCAAACAAAACTCCGATACATGCACGGAAGACAACATGAGCATTTATAGCAAATAAACTAATGTAAATATTATCCCGCTTGCTTTAGTCATTGTCTTCACCCTCTCAACAGAAAGGGCTGCGATTGGCATTAGAAATGAAAGTGCTGTTCACTGATGAGTGACGCTGGAAGAACAGCCACGGTTACAGTCTATATGTGTATAATACGCGGTTATCACAGGTAATCTGTAATAGACACAGTGGAGAAAACTTGCACCTCAGGCACGCTCGTGTCTGGATCCACAAGTATCGCTTTAACAGCCAAGATGAGAAGAAAAGTTACCTCACGAACACGCCAGCGGGTCAAATGTCCAAAGTGAGAGAGAGAGAGAGAGAGAGAGAGAGAGAGAGAGAGAGAGAGAGAGCGAGAGAGAGAGAGAGAGAAAGAAAGAGAGGCAGAGATGGATTTTTACAGCATTTCTCCCTAGTAGTGAAATAGCGGCTTGTGTGCTGTGCCTTCTTCAGTGTCAATGAAAGACTTTCCAGCAAACTCACAAGCAGTTGAACTGTGCATAATTATCTACCTTTTAAGTAGTAGGAGCCTTTTATTTACTTGTCCTCGCCTCCTCGTATTCTACTACGACATCACACATAGGGGATGAATGAGATCAGTATGTAATAACCGGTTATATTCCATTACTGAACCACTATCAAGTTGTCCCCATCTGCATCGCGGTGCACCGAAGAAACATCTCTAAGTCTCTAAGTCTCAAATCTGCAGTCGTTGCAGCCTATGCACCTTTTTCCTTTGCTCCATGATGCTTTGCAAAAAAATATATGAGTAACTTCAGTTAAATTGTAAACAATCAGTGAAGGGTTTTAAAAAGTGGATACAGTCGGCATCACTGAGGTGGCATTATTCTCCTTATAGTACAAGCATTGAGTATTACAAGGACACCTAGGTAACACTTTTAATTTTAATGTAACTACTAAGTAATAATTAATAATAATAATAATTCCTTACATATATATAGAGCTTTTCTGGACACTCAAACCGCTTTACACATTGGAGGGAATCTCCTCATCCACCACCAGTGTGCAGCCATAATGCACGAGTTGATTGGTGGAGAGGAGACAGAGCCAATTATGCCAATTATAATATGGGGATGGTTAGGAGGCACAGTGGGCAAATTTGGCCAGGACGCCGGGGTTAAACCCCTATTCTTTTTTGAAGGACATCCTGGGATTTTTAATGACCTTGGTTTAATGTCTCATTCGAAAGACGGTGCTCACAGACAGTATAGAGTCCCCTTCACTATACTGGGGCGTTGGGACCCACACAGACTGCAGGTTAAGTCCCCCCTGCTGGCCTCACTAACACCCCTTCCGGCAGCAACCTAGCTTTCCCCTATGGTCTCCCATCCAGGTACTGACCAGGTGCAGCCCTGCTTAACTTCAGTGGGTGACCATGTGAGAGTTGCAGAGAGCTAGCTGCCGGCAAAGCTACTATTCATTATTTACCTACTGGTTAGGGTCAGGATGAGGATTAGGTCTAGAGTTAGTAGCATGTAAATATGCAATATTAACTGTAATTACTATGGTAAGTAGGTGGAACGTGTACCATGGACTTTAAAATACCAAAACGTATTAGAAATAACAAATTACTATTAAGTCTTACAAGTTTTTTTCACAGGAACATTATGAGTTGTTGAATATAACTGAGCTACAGAGAAAAAAAGCTCCTGCCAGAAATATCTTTGTGATGCGTCACATAAAACTACCAAGTGTAATGTTACTTTCATGACATATCAATAAGTTTTTTGTAGAACAAAGCAAAACTTATCTCTCATTTAGTATTTGTCATGACAAGTGTATGTGTTGTATACATACCTCCCAACATTTGGTCAATGAATTCCGGGAGAAAGGTGGCGCGGGGGGGGTAATCAGTACATGTACTAGGTTTCAGGCAAGACTGAGGAGCAGGGCGGGGGGTGGTGGGGTGGAATTCCGGGAGTTTTCCGGGAGACAAAACAATACGGGAGATGGGTCTGAAATACAGGAGACTCCCGGGAAAAACGGGAGTGTTGGCAGGTATGGTTGTATACGTGAATTATGTATCCAAAGGTACATGAGGCTGCACTTTGTATTTAAAACAAATGCAATGGTGAGTCCGGCGAAGAACAGTTCCAGAAAGCAGGTAAGATAAAAACAAAAGCCAAAAAAAAAAAAACAAGTAAATAACAGGGTGAGAATGTGGTCAAATCTGAAAAAGTGGTAGAAATCAGGTGAGGGCTTTTCTTTTTCTGTATTGCTTTTTAAAACTGCCGGTAGGGTTTAGGGAAGTGGGTGGGCGGTTTAATCAGTGCTTTTGAAAACACTATTGGTTGGGTTTAGGGAAGGAGGAGGGTGGGTCGGTCGGTCAGTTAATCGGTCGACAGCAGCCTCTGGTGGATTTATGCGAGAAGAGCAGGCGTGAATGGCACTAGCGAGAGAAATTTGAGCTCTCAAAGTGTACACAGCAGCCTCTGGTGCAAAAAACACGTTCCCAGGAATATTTATAGCGGCATGTTTTCAAAATGAGCTTGGGTTGAGACTATGCTTTGTGTAAATAACAATTTTATTTGTAGCATGGTGGCTGAGTGGTTAGCACTATAGCCTCACAGCAAGAAGGTTGCTGGTTCAAGTCCCGGCTGGGTCAGTTGGCATTTCTCTGTTTGCATGCTGTTCCTGTGTTCACGTGGGTTTCCTCTGGTTGCTCCAGTTTCCCCATTAGTCCAAAGATATGCGCTATAGGTGAATTGAATAAGCTGAATTGGCCATAGTGTATGAGTGTGAATGAGAGTATATGGGTGTTTCCCAGTACTAGAAGGGCATCTGCTGCGTAAAACATATGCTGGATAAGCTGGCAGTTCATTCCGCTGTGGCGACCCCTGATAAATAAAGGGACTAAGATCAAGGAAAATGAATGAATGATATAATAAAGACAAACCCATATGCTGCAATTAGCCTTTTGATGGCTGTTTTTTTGTCCATAAATAGAAAGTACATGTGTTGGATAAGATAGTATCGTAAGTGGTCTGCAGTTAAACTGCAGCTTCAGTGCCTCAAGGCTTTGATACTCATAAACAAATGATTTATCTGAAGTTTCTGCATCAAAAATCTACTACTTAATTATTCGGCGGGGCGGGCAGATTCATCTTGAGCTGAGTTATGGAGTGGCTTTTTTATGAGTGAAGTTGATGGAAGAGCAAGCGAAGAGTCTCGCCATAAATCCTCAATAACGCAAACGTTTGAAGAATCTCTCAAAATAAAAATGCAAATGTGATTAAGAAACGGTTACCTTGCGCTGATACGGCAGCTCATTTTCAAGCCCCCGCTGCCTCATACAATACGCCCCTGGCGCTGAGGAGCAGCGGCGTAAATATAGCATCTTCCGCGCGATAACATCTGCTTTTACTATGCGCACAAGAGAGGGCTTGCTGAAAATAAAAGTGTCCCGCATTTTTAATCTTAGACGAGTGCTTCGTCTAATGAGGGGGCATAAACTTTTAGAGGGGTTGCGATAGAGTGCAGCCTTGGAGATGCAAATGGAGGGCGTTTGAAAATGGCATCTGTACAATGCGGCGGCTTGTTAGCGAGCGAGAGCCAAACACTGAGGACAATCAAGACACCTCGTCACTTCCTTTTTATCTCTCGTCACTCGCCAGATGAAAAATCACTATGAATCCGCTACATCCCTCCGCATTAGCATAACAAAGCCCCAGAGGGGAGAGAGAGAGAGAGAGAGAGGGGCAGAGAGAGAGAGAGAGAGAGAGAGAGAGAGAGAGTGAAGACAGAAAACCTGTCTTCTTCAAATCTCCCAAAAGTCCCACCGACATGCTTGAAATGCACAAACTCTCTCTATTTGCTGCCTTGCTTTCTCTCAAACACACACACACACACACACACACACGCAGTCACAAACGTGTAGAGAAAGTGCAGCTGTCTGCCAGGCACCTCGACATCTCCCATTGCAGCATCTCACCAGTGCTACGCTGTCAGCACAATAGATTAGAAGCATTAAAGACAGTCGTTCTTGAAGAGCAAGAGGAAAAAGAGAGTAAAACACAAAAAAGCCCCTTCCATTTCTCTTCCCCTCCCACCCCGGCCCCACTCTCATCTCCTGCAAAGACACTGGATGAAGAAACATTATGCATATGAAAATGTGCCGTGATTTATGTATGCGTGCTATGCTGATTCCATTACGGGACACTGTGGCTCAATTCCAAATCCTAGTGAGCCTCCTTGCTCTCTGCTGCCTACATAGACAGCTACCTTCTAAAATAGCCAATCGTAATAGCAATAAGATGTCATAAATAACCGATTTGGAGCACTTGTGTTGATCAAACAGTCAATTCAATTCAACAGTCCTCCATGTTTGATACGTGTAGAAGATTTAAGGTGGTCGCAACAGCAGACAAGAAGTTCAAAGAAGATCTGCAGTATATTATTATAGCTAAGTAATAATATCATA
Organism: Danio kyathit; assembly: GCA_903798195.1. NCBI lineage: Eukaryota > Metazoa > Chordata > Actinopteri > Cypriniformes > Danionidae > Danio > Danio kyathit. The sequence goes on from LR812538.1 coordinate 15,275,416, forward strand.
ACCTAAATAAGCATGGGTTCTATGTCAAAACCGGATGCCAGAATAGTTCATTTAGTTTCAGTAGTAGCTTGAGTTCCTGAACCAGAAGCCCTTTTTGTGTGTAATTTGCATGTTATTCCTTTGCTCCTTTGTTTCAGGTATCACTACTATATAAAAACATGCTGAATTGATAATACTAAATATCCTGTAGGTAACTGTGTGCATTGCTATGATAGACTAGCCAGATAGCAGGATAGCAGCAGGCTAGCACTCCTTCTTATACTTCAGCCTCCACATCAAAGTTTCTGAAAGCAAAGAAGGTCAAGGGCCAGCCCAGCCACAAGGCATGAACATTATTGAGCATGTCTGGGGCAAGATGAAGACGGAGGCATTGATGATGAATCCAAAGAATCTTGATGTACACTAGGAGTCCAGCAAGAAAGTTTTCTTTGCCATTCTAATTGAGTAGTACCATAGTCTGCATTTTCTGTAAAAAAAAAAATAAATAAAAAATTACTATAGTAACTGAAACATGCTTGAAGATTTTGCTTTCTTGTGAATCACTGAACTTATATTTAGTTGTATAAACATGGTTTCTTAAAACTGTATCACATCTGTGCTGCGTGGTACCTTCGAATAGGTGTAGTACCTCCACAATTTCTCTACATTTCTTGGTTTTGCCACAGAAACAGCATTTTTCAACCCAGGCTCATTCTGAAAACGTAGTCCCATTTCTAGAGACCGCGAAATACGTCCCGGGAGGTGCGTATTTTTGCAGTTTTTGTTTTTGCGAATCCGCGAGAGGCCGATGTGTGCGTTTTTTGTATCTCAAGTGCCGTTCGCGCCCGCGCTGTTCTCACGTAAACCAACCAGAGGCCGCTGTCCACCGACCGTCTGTCTGTCTGACTGAATGATTGACTGGCCAACCGGCCAATCGACTGGCTTTGGCGCCAAAAGGAACAGCGTCATACTGCCCCGTAACCTTCGCTTAAAAAATTAAATGCAGCCATACGTACCTCTGGCTACATAATTCACGGTCTCCAGAACGTTTTCAGAATGAGCCTGTGTTGGCATTTTTTATGTCAGCTCACACGTTTTCATTTGGGTTAACATCTGGGGACTAGACTGGCCACTTCATAATCTTAAGTTTGTTGTCGCCATATGCTTCACAGTATACTCTGGATTAAATTCAGTGCCCAGTGGCCACAGACTTTTTCTTAGACAACCCCAAACACTAAATTCAAGCCTGTGAAGGCAGTGATGAGGCATGGTGATGCAAGCATCATGATATGGGCATGTTTCTCCTGCTACAGTTTTAGGCCTATTCATCACATTCCAGGGATCATGGATCAATCTGAGTACATCAGAATCCTTAAAGAGATCATGTTGCCCTATTTCGAGGAAGAAATCTCCTTGAAACAAGTGTTTCAACAAGACAACTCAGGGAAGAATACATGCAATGTGATCTTAGAATTTGACAAATTGTCTTATGCCTTGTTTCCACTATAAGTGTTTGAATCCTCTCAGTTTGGTACAAGTCATTCTCAAGTTCATTAATTCAATGTTGATTTCAATGAATCATTTTCTTTGAATGTCGGTCCCCTGCCAATTGTTGCACATGAAAGTGAGGATTCTCTGTAAAACAGTAGCCTTCAGTAGTGAGTCTAGCTCCAGCCTTTTGGTACTGTACTGTTATGCAAGGTGCCCTTACGAAAGGGTCCCAAAAATGTGGCACGATACGGTTTCATGGTGGAAATTGACATAAACGCTTACAATATTGTACTTTACCAAGCCGTAATAGTCAATTTTAACAGGCCATTGAGAAGACAGGGCTATTATGCTGTATACCTTTCACAACAACCTTTGCGTTAGTCCTCATGGTGCCTAAAATATTGTTTTGGACCCTTTCCCAAATGTATCAGCTCAGATTTTGTGGTTTTACTTCAGGTCTGCACAAGTCTACTGTTGGATAACAGTCCACTGTGAAGTCTGCACCAACACGGGCTAGACCAAAGGTCACACTGAGTTTGCATATCAGCCATAAATACTTTTAAAGTGTCCCAGCAAACCCTTAAATTTAAAAAAAAACTCAGTGCAGTGTTTTGGACTTCATGAACATGCACAGGCAGTTACCGCTAGTCCATATTAGGTGTATTTGGGGTATGGCCCAAGACTCTTTTTGCTTCATTCTTTGAACATTTGGCCACCCTGATTCAGGTATCTCTCATTATTACTCCAAGACATCTTTAAACTAAGGGGCAACTAGATGATAAAGAGCAGTCTACATACAAGCCTTAACACATTTCATCCCCAAAGGGATATGTTCCAATCTGGCCAGGTTTAAACACGCATTATTACGTCTGTACATAACAGCGTGACCAGCCAACAAGACTCGTATCATTCTCTAATTCCCATGCACACAGACGTACTGACATGTTTGGTTTGTTAATCACGTTATTGTGAAGATGAGGGACAGGTGGTTTAGGCAGGGAAAATGTAGTAGCTCTCTTTTCCCTGTCTTCTCCAGCCTCCAGTGATTGAGGTCAGACAGCCGTTTCCTTTCTGGCCAGCTAATGTGATTGCATCTGAGCAATCCTCCTAAACCACATCCTGCTCTGATCTGCATAGTAATTGGCTGTGCTCTCCTTGGACGTGACCTTGGTGAGGTGCTCTGTCACTTTCCCCTACACCGCCAATCATGCAGAGACGCCTGGCACTCTCTCCATCTCACATCACCTCATTTTTGCTCGCATCTTCTTTTTGTTCTCTGCTCCCCCCCACCGTATCCCATCCCAGAATGCACCTCAGTTCCAGACCATCAGGCTAACAAATAGGGCCTGGTCAGTAAGACAAATTCATCAAATCTTAGACTGGAACTAGATTCCAATGGCATTGTCACAGCGCAGCTCTTTTTAGGAGTGATAGTATCAATGCCCAACTCTGCTACTGAATTATATTAACGTTTGATGCACAGATGGTACAAATATACAATGTAGCACAAATGCATAAAAAAACAAGCTTGCTAGTGTATGTGTTCATAAGTTCCAAATGCAGTTTTACCAAATTCTGATCCTTTCTATTGAAAGGCCAAAAACAACAATGAATTGCAGGCTTGGGAGCTGGTTGCGATATAGTGTGGGAAAAACCCTGATACTCACATTCATTAAATTGTGTGTTATTAAGATAGCCCCCTATAGTCTGATGTTTAAAATACAGTATTGTCCTCTCTATATCTATGTATGCTTCTGTTATACAACTGACAAAAATCTTTTACTAGGTCATTTTGTCATTGTCACCAAGTATTATTATGTAAATAGGCTATTGAAACATGCATGCATGTTTTTCTGAAATGGCTATTGATGGGTCTGTGTTTAGGTAAAACAATAATTTTTATTATATTCATGAACGTTATTAAAAATAATATTCAGAAATTGGAAATAAAATTTTCTGTATTTCTTTTTGATATCAAATACTACAAAGAGAGTTTTGGTTTAGTTGGTTCAGCTCACTACGGAAAGCATGAAGTGCCCAACTGGACCAAGATGTCCTCCCTGCAGTCTGTACACAATGACATACTGGACTAGGTCCAAAATGTAGTGGACATTGTAACGTCCACTAAATGCCCATGCTACTGTGATGGTTGGGTTAAGCGTTGGGGGAGGTGTAGACGTTAATAACTGTGATGGTTGGTTTTAGGGTTGAGGGAGGTGTAGACGTTAAAGCAATTAAAAGAAGTTACAGTATTTTTGCTTTGTTATTCCTCAAATCCTCATATTAGTCTTAAAATAGTATATTAATTCACTTTTGAATAATATGTTGTGTTTTATTTTTTCTATATTATTTGTGTGTATACAATTTTCCAGATATTTGTAATAGAATAGCAAAAACTGATTTATTTTTTAACTTTAACTGTTTAAACTTTTATCCTTATACAATAATTATACATTCAATTTCCTTCGGCTTAGTCCGTTTATTCATCAGGGGTCGCCACAGTGGAAGGAACCACCAACTTATCCAGCATATGTTTTACACAGGGGATGCCCATTCAGCTGCAACCCAGTACTGGGAAACATTAGGGCCAATTCAGTTTTGTTCCATTCACTTATAGCGCATGTCTTTGGACTGTGGGGGAAACTGGAGCACCCAGAGGAAACCCACGCCAACATGGGGAGAACATGCAAACTCCACACAGAAATGCCAACTGACTCAGCCGGGACTCAAACCAGCGAACTTCTCGCTATGAGGCAACAGTGCTAACCACTGAGCCACCGTGCCACCCATAACAAGAACAAATTTAGCCTAAACTTAATTATAAAATTAATTAATTTCAAATATTAGATATTAGTATGATGGTTGGTCAAATACAGATTTGTGTAAAAAATAAATAAGTAAATGAATAAACTACTTAACATATGTCATCCTTGTCATTGCAGAATCTGACCAATGAGAATAAAGTATGTCATCATCAAAGGATTTCGCAGACAGTGTTGACCAACTGTAGCGACTAACCTAGGTTGCTGCTCTAGTTTTGTTCCCGTGATACTTTGACGACACAAGCTATCGCATGCCAATGAAAAAAAAAAGTCGGACATTTAGGCCCAATCCCAATTCTACTCCTTAGCCCTTCCCCTTACCCCTCATGTGAAGGAGTAAGGGTGTTCGAATGTTCAACATGTTATCATTGCTTTCTGTAATTACCTGAAGATAAATACTAAAAAATAACACAACTGGTATAACTACAGCAGTCGCGATTGTCGATCTCATATGAGGTAAGATATCGCAATGACATATGATGACGTGTGCAGGTGTTGTTTTAGTGTTCCATTTCTTAGGGATACATTTTTAAGCCCTTCCCTGTCACACTCTGTTTCAAGGACCAAGAAGAAGGGGTAGGGGTAGAAAAATAGAATTGAGATTGGGCCAAAGTCTAACCAGAATGCATTAGTTTATTTTGCTTTGCCCCATAAGGTCAAACAAGCCTAATTTCTGTCCCTCTCATTAAAAGCAGTGGTTCAAAATCTAATAAATACGGTGTGATTCGTCATTCATTGTCTAGCTCTTAAGTAAATGATATTACATCCTACATGTTTAGTGGCAAGATATCTTGCAAGTCTAAGTCAAAAACTGCCATTCAAATCTACCTCCATTTTGTTAGCAACACCCAACAATCCAATCAATTCCCGAAGGACAGAATCAAATCCCATCTTAAATTTGTTTCTCATTTATTTTGGATATACATCACAATAAGGAAAAAAGGACAATCTCAAATTTAATGTTGTTTCAGTCATCAAAAAAATTGTTGCGTAAAAATGTTTGTTCTTCAACCTTAAACAGTTGTCAACCAGTGGCATCATTTTTATCATATTTTAAAAAATAAATCTTTCACAGGGCAGTAGGAGTGTTCGGTTCCAGTTTTTCTGGAGTTGATTTTGATTTTCTCCTACAACTTTATAGAAATTTGAAAGTGAAAGCAAACTTCATCCCGCAGCACTATTTATTATAGTGCTCGTGGTCGCGAAATTTAAAAGCAAAAGCGTAAAACGTGTAAACACGCATTCAAATCGGGCGCCTTTGGTGTTCATCATGCTTAAGAATTAGCATTATAACTGTAGCATGTAACTGCGTCATTCAGGAGGGTTTGAAAAAACAGACTCGATTCTGGGAGTCGATTCCTGTCCTGGAGTTGATTCCGGTACTAGGTTGATTTTTCGAGTCGACTCCCCATCTCTACAGGACAGCACGGTGGCTCAGTGGTTAGCACTGCCACTTCACATCAAGAAGGTCGCTCGTTCGAGTCTCGGCTGGGCCAGTTGGAATTTCTGTGTAGAGTTTGCATGTACTCCCCGTGTTTGCATGGGCTTCCTACAGGTTGTCTGGTTTCCTCCACAGTCCAAAGACATGCACTATAGGTGAATTAGATTCCCTGAAATGGCCGTAGTGAATGAGTGCATGTGTGAATGTGAGAGTATATGGGTGTTACCCAGTACCGGCTTGCGGGTGGAAGGGTATCTGCTGCATAAAACATATGCTGGAATAGTTGGTGGTTCATACTGTATAGTTCCGCTTGTGAAATCTTGCACAATCATGTACCTTATTATAGGTTACTTGTTTTTAGGTTCAGAGATGCTGTACTATTTTAGAAGATGCCCCTCCTGCATAACAGTGAAAATATGAGGGAGAACATAAAGGTGTGTCTGTCAATTGAAAAAAATCATTGTATCATATGCTGTAAAAAACTGTCTAAGATTAGTAAAGGGTTCAAATATGCAACTGAGAGATGAAGGTAAAGAGCAGTGGTAGTACATCTACTGGTTTTAGTCTGGCCTGAAACATTTCTCAATTTTTTTCCAGCCTTGTTCTCTTCTGCTACCCTGCTGCCTCTCTACACTGTACTTTGGATTAAAAGCATAAAAAGGCAAATTATATATCCCAGGCGTAGCTGCTGTATCTTTGATCATTCAAAGTCTTTCGCATCCTACAATCTACAGCGCAATGTTGGTCAGTTCTCCCCTGGCATAATTCTTGCAAGTAACTTTCCCCATGTTCTTCTACCAATGGATGCTTTTATGATGGATCTTTAGGAGATACGACTTATGTTTTATGAATGTGAGCCTCCAGAATGTCTTCCAATACAGACACCACCTCCCCTCCCTCCCCAAGTCGCACATTTGAAACAAAGACCCCCAGATTCATACGTCCCCAGATGTCACTGACGAGGTACGCGCGGCTTCTTCTTCTTCTTCTTTTTTTTTTGCTGATTTGATGTGCATTTCAAACGGGGAACTTCACAATGCCAATGCTGATTTGCAATGGAGATTCTGCTTTTTTTCATTATTCTCTCCTTTGGAAGCAAAACAGACTGTCAAGTGAGTGACAAGTTTGTTTTCCTGTAAAGATTCCTACAAACTCTCAGCCCGTTATGTTTTGTTCCTTCCGTCAGTTTGACCTAGTTGTAGTCGAACGCGGCGCCTTTATTCCTCGTTCTCCTTCTTATGCCTCGCTGGGTCCCCAGTGCTTACTTCTATTGTTTATCGGAATATAGATGACTGCCAAAACAAACAAACAAATGACTCTGTACCAGCGAAAGTGATGAGGAATACATTAAATCAATATCCAAAAGATCTCCACCAACTACAACCAATTTTTTTCCTTTCTTGGTCTTTGGTCTATCCTCCCTTTGTGTTTTTTAGTTTTAATTGTGTACAAACAACATCCAATTTTATTGCAAACATTATGCGCGGTGCCAGCAGAGAATGTGTTTATTAGGTCCCTGAGAAAGTTGCAGCTGCCAGGGGACGCACACGCCCTGCACGCCCAGCGGATTTAGCTGGAATCTTCTCAACCGTATTCAAAATGGAGGAATGCTTTGTTATGGAAGAAACTGCATCCCTTGGGCTGTCTCTCAGCATAAGCCAAGGGCTGTGATGACTTTTCTCACACCAAAGCAGCACCCCCTTCTCTCTCTCTCTCCTGTTCTTTATCTCTCTCTCTTTCTCTGTCTCTTCCTCCGTCTATCGCTCACACTCAGAGCAATGGTGGCATAATTGTGCCACAGGGCTTTAGGCACTGACATATTTGTCACCTGGAGATGTGCCACTGCATTCGCAAAACAAGGCCCTCCTTCCTGTTTGGCTTCTCAGAGATAGAGTCTTCTTCTTCTTGACTTTCTCGCTCGCTCGCTTTCCCCTTTCTCTTTTGTCGGAGCTCTGAGGAAAGTTTTACTCCAACTACTTCCTCACAAGTGTCAGAAGGAGACCTGTTCCTCAGAGACCCAGCAGGTTGTGGGTTACATTTAAAGAGTCTGCATCTGCTATTGCATCACTGTCTTGAAGAATTCGGTGTTACATGCGTTGTACATTGATTGAAACGATTCAGATATCTCACAAATATTTCAATTTTTAATGAAAGATGGACAACGTATTGAACTATTTGGATTTAAAGTCGCCAAGAAACAGAGGTTAAAATTGTCCTTTTTTTGTCGGTGAAATATGGTGCAGTAGCACGTCCGGGCGTCCTGAGTTTGAATCCCGGCACGAGGACATTTCCCTACCCCCCTCTCTCTCTCCAACTTCGCTTCCTGTCTCAATACTGTCCTATCTAATAAAGGCCAAAAATAAATCTTTAAAAAAAAAAGATTGTCCTTTTTTCCACTATTGTGTTGTACATCCACTTGAAACAGTCCTGAAATTAAAAATAAATGTAGGGCAGTGCCTGATTTCATTCTTTGGGAGACGATTGGATTGTTAAACGATGGGCATTGCTAACAAAATAAAGGAAAATTGATGAATGACAGCAGAAAAGAGACACCCGATAGCCCTGCCCTAAAAGAATTCCATGTGACCAGGAAGTAAAGAAAGTCGTTTCGAGGGTCATGGAAGATTATGGTGTTTGTTTATGAGGGTCAAATACATTTTTACAAAATTATTTACAAATTTAAATTGCTGTAAATTTTGCACTGTATTTTTACACATAAGGGGCATATTACAGATAGTTGCTTATCTTAGGTCTTAAGATATTGTGATGAGGTGGAGTACAACACAGTTGACGATGCAAATGCAGTTTATTAAAAGTTATCAGGCAGGCAAAGGTCAAAATAGAGACAGACAGGGGCATGCAGATAAACCAAAAGCGTAGTCAGAGTACAGACGAATGGTCAGGACAGGCAGCAAAACAACACAAAACAATAAACAAAGCAATTAACATAAAAATGAAAGGCAATAACAAGGAAACGCTTTTAATTGCTTACTTACAGCTTCCAAGACTCAGCAACAGAGTGTGTCCATCTGACTAGTCCTGAACAGCTTCAGTTGTGTGTGTTTGCAATCAAGGCAACCCAGGCGCATTCTGAAAACGTGCCTCTATATTAATTACTAGAGACCGCCAAATACTTCTCAGGAGCTACGTTTTATTGCAGTTTTTGTTTTTGTGAATTCACCAGAGGCCGCTGTGGAGGCTTTTTAAGATCTCAAATTTCTCTTGCGAGTGCCATTTGCGCTCTGCGTAAACCCACTAGAGGCTGATGTCGACTGACTGTTTGACTGACTGAACGACTGACTGACCGATCCACTGACCCACCCTCCTCCTTCCCTAAACCCAACTAATTGTATTGATTGACTCGCCCACTCACTTCCCCAAACCCACCCAACAATTTTCAAAAGCAATGCAAAAAAAGAAAAGCCCACATCTGATTTTTACGTTTTCAGATTTTACCACATTCACACCCTGGTATTTACTTGTTTATTTATTTATTTATTTTATTCTGTTTTTGTCTTTCCTGCTTTCTGGAACTGTTTCACCAAACTCGAACCCCATCGTCGAGGTCAACTCCTCTGCGTATCAAGTTCACCGACATACATGGCGAGCTAACAGGAGAAACTGGTAACAGCGAGAAAGTCGTCCATTTGGAGGTAAGCGGTCAGCTGGTAAGCGCAAAAAGGAACGTCGACATACCGCTCTATAGCGTTTCATTTTAAAAATGAAATGCAGCCATACATAGCTCTGGCTACATAATTCACGATCTCCAGAAACATTTTCAGAATGAGCCTATGTTGAATCAAGGGGAATCTGAGCCAGGTGTGTGAGTGAAGTGCATGATGGGATCTGTAGTTTATTAAAGTTGCAGATTTGTAGTTCTCCAGTGATCTGCAAATGCTAGATCGCTGGTGATCCTGACAGATATTATGTGTTAAATTAGGTCTTTTTGGCAAATTCCTATTACAGAAGCAAATTTTAACTTGATTTGGAACTCGTCTCTTATCCTATCTTACAAACTCTTATCTTATCTGTAATCTTAAATTGATTCTACCCGACAGTTTGATTGACAGGCAAATCATCCAATCATAATGCAGATATTTTCTGCCTCCCTAGAATTGGGTATTTTCAATGACCTTTGAGCTATTCAGATCATAGAAGAGTAACATTGGCGATTAACATTAAAATTTTTGAAAATGTGCTTGTATGGGACTTGCCATACCCAAAAAGCCTGGCAATAAAATCATTCCTAAAACTTAAAGAAGTAACTCATTTATAGAGATGTGATTTGTGATGTGGCAAAAAAAAAAAAACTACCTGAGGACTCAGGTGACAGGTGAGATGAGCTACTTAAATCACAAAGTCTAGAGATCCAGATAGTAAACAATGAATCTTTACTGATTCCAATTGTGTTTTAAACCTTATTAAACACACTTGATCCACCTAATCAAAGTGTTCAACTAGAAACTTTTAAGCAGGTGTAAGTTGGAGCTGGTTGGAATTGTTTGAGGACATTGTCATAGATGCATTGCTTTGTCAAGTTGCCACCATTTATGTGTGTTTGGAATGATATTTTAATTATAATCAAGTGATCTGAACTGCCCATCACTATACTTGTAGGTCACACCTTCAGTCTTTTTTTTTTTTTGTTGTTGTTGTTTTGTTTTGTTTTGCTTTCATTTCGTTATGATCACATCCTGAATATATCCATATTGCAGACCTTTATGTCTCTTACTGTCTGAAATAAGTATGCCTTAACTGTAGTATCATGTTGTGCAGCAATTTAAAATTACTGTGGAAGTGTTTTGCCATCGAAATATAACACATCTTCAGGATTCTCCAAGAGTCTTTTATCATTAAACATTATTGTTCTTCATTTCAATATTCAATAAATGTAATGCCATTGCAGGACAACACAATTATATACAGTACTTTTTTTGGTTAGCCTTAGAATAATTTTTAATAATTTTGTTGAGACAGTTTTTTGGATTTTTTTGTTAGTATGTTTCTGTAATACCACCTTCCTGTTTGTAGGTAAGGGAGGATAAAAACTTGCTGTTCTTTAATAGCTTTTGTACCAAATGTGGTCCTGACTGAAATCACTATAGTTAGCAAACAGAAAGGATAAGATTAAGGATAAGTAATACACGTTTTAGACCACTAGTGACAATTCTTTAAATTTAATACAGAATTTTGTATTAAATTTATGTGCTTAAAAAATTCAAATAAAGTTCTAATGAAATCATAGTTTTTTTACAGATCTCTTTACTTTAATGTCAACTCCACATCAGGGGAGCATTTACGAAAACCATCTTTAGCCAACTAAGGTCGCAAGTTTCGTCGTTATAAACATAGTCTATTGATTTGACGTTTCCCAAATCCGTTGTTCCAACAAACATTTGCAAATTGCGTCGCAAACTTGTGCACTTGCAACTACACCTCTAGAGCTGAAGTTAGAAACATTTTTCCTGGCTGTGTTCTATTTCCAGTTATCCCCCGTATGCCCTATTCCAGTGTTTCTCAACTGGTGGGTCGCGACCCAAAAGTGGGTCGCGGGAACATTTTCAGTGGGTCGCGGAGTGTGTGGTCAAAAAAACAACAAAAGTTTAATTTTTTAACTTATTTTGCTTATACCGGACTTTTATTTTGAAATGCGCGCGCAACAACCGTGCCGACTACTTCCCGATAAACATTATGATGATCCGTGGATGAGCAATCCCTTTGGAATCGACGTGGAAAGCGTCACGTTGCCGAGCAACAAAGAGAATCAGCTTGTGGAGCCGTCATGTGATAAGACGCTGAAAAAGAAATTCAGTGAAGTAAAGCCTCTCCCAGTTTTGGTGCCGCGAAGTGCTTTCTGAGTATTCGTCCCTTGCCATTCGTGCGATCAAATCCATCCTACAATTCAGCACTACGTTTTTGTGTGAAAGTGGCTTCTCTTCCTTGGTGCAGCTTAAGTCAAAGCAAAGGAACAGGTTAGACATAGAGCACGATCTTCGGGTCTACCATCACCCCAGACTTTGAAACTCTTATCATGAGTAAAGCACTCAGTTATCTCATTAGCTTCCCAAATTACTGTTAAGTGAAACAGATGTTTGTAATTGCTGTCATATTAGATGTAAAAATGGTTATGATTGTTTTAATAATTTTACTGTAATTTGCTGATTTGTTCTGTTCAACAGGATCAGTGTTTATGTTTTATTAACAGTTCAGTTCAGTTCATGGTAACTGAACCTTTTCTTACCCTTTGTAATATTTCTATAATTTGATACATTTTGTTAAATGACAGCAATAAAATATTGTTTATTTGTAAATATTGGTGACTTGTGATTTATCTGTCACTATTTGTGTATGTTAACAAATAAATACAAATTAATTATAATTCCTAAAATTATATTATAGTTCCTAAAAGTTTGGGTCGCGGCTTGATGACCATGTAAAAATGTGGGTCCCATGGCCAAACCAGTTGAGAACCACTGCCCTATTCGTTTAGAACATTCTAACATTTAAACTTGGAATGATTTTTTAAAAAAGCATTAAAGTCATCTCTCTTAGGTGTAATTTGCTTTCAAAGTATTTTCAAAGTTCAGTTTTAGCAATCTTCATGATTACAATTGCGCTCCCTTCGCAGTGCACTTTGAAATCATTGATGTCATTTTGAACACAGCCGAGCGGAATTTATGTTACGTCTCCAAAGCTAGTATATTTTTTACAGTCATTGCTCCAAAGCTTATGAAAACAAAAAACATAGCATACGTTAATGCTTTTATTTTATAGTAAGTTATTTATTAGGTTATGTGTCTGTACTGTATAGGACATGGGCCTGTTGTTTAATACATTTCTGCAGTGGTTTGCATGTCAAATTGTAAAAGTAGACTTTTCAAAATATAAATAAAAATTATCCTACTTAATAATAATAATATTTATAATCATTATTAATATTATTATTAAAGTAGAATTTTTTTTTATTTCCTACTAAATAATAAATATTAAATTTCATTTCTTAATAAATAGCCTTGTTATTTATTTATTTATTTATTTATTTATTTATATGATTCATATATGATATTAGAATACGTGTTAGCTTTTGTAGGTGATTTTATGTTTTAGAGTAGAATGTGTAATGTTCTCAATAATATTTGTAAAGAAAACATTGGCCCTATATGTGCCATTTACATATTTTTACATATATAGTGCATGTTATTACAAATTACATTTTTTTTTTAATGCGTGTGCATGTAAAACAATATAATTTCCACAAAGAAATTATGGGGTTTTTCTTTAAAGGAGTTGTTACTCCACCCTGTCTAGAGCATCATTATGGGCGCTTTAAGTTATAACTAACATGGTTCAAATGCTGAATCTGCGACAGAGAAACTAGGGGTTTTGGTAAACACTCGTCACTACATGGTTCTTTTCCCTAACGATACATCGTACTATGTTAGTTCAGCCGCAAGTTACGTCGTTGTTTGGGAAACGCACCCCAGAATGATTCTAGAATGTTTTATCTCAGCAGAAGCAAGTGAATATGAATGCAAAGTTTCTTTGTTTATCATAAGAATAAAACTCTTAAAAACGTAAAGTTTACTTATAGCTTTTCATTTTGAATTCCAGATTTCTTATTTGGTCTCAGACTTTTTCGACCACGTATTGCAACCACGACTAATTTGTTGCTGGTGTGTTTATTTGTAGTTCACCGCCGACAGTTTTGGGTCCAAATGGTTCAGTACATCAGAAAGTGGGTGGCGTTTCAAATTGACAAACTGGAAGCTCTTCAGGATTCAACCCACAAATCATCCCACAAAATCCCAGATGTTTAATGCTGGATAGGAAATAGAGTTGGCCAGGTTTGCCTTATTTTAATGACTTTTTAATTTGTCTCGCATTTTACGTTCCTCCTTTTTAGATATTTTAACTTTCAAGAAGCTACGCATGAAACTTACCTAACAGGAAAACCATCAAACAGACTGCAATGACACTTTTTAAAGTAATCAAAGCGCTTCTATAGATATACAGTGCTCAACATACATGAGTACACCACTCATAAATCACTCATTTAAATTTACAATGCTATATTTGTGCATATACATTATTAGCCAGTACTGAAGCCCAGTGGCGCCCCCAGAAAATTTTCTTAGGGGTGGCCAGAAGAGGCCGCAGCAAATCTTGGGATGGCACACAAAAAATTTTTATGAATTCAGTGTAATGTTATATTTTTGTTTCTGGTAAATGAAATAATGTGGTTTTAATTCGTTTAATTAATTACTCTTAAAATATTGCAATTTATTCCTTGAAATAATTCAGCAAGTACAAAAAAAAAATCAATATTTAGTTTAAAAACACTTTTCATATATATATATATAACTTTTTAGTTATTTTTTACATACTTTTATTGCACAGAATATGGTATATGCCAAGTCTAAAATTCATGAAGATTCGAGAATTAATTAATAAAACAAACAAATGAACAAACTGAACAAAAGGCATTACTACACACACATTCACTATACAGACCCTAATAATATAATTTATCCATATTCCTTTTTTGAGCCACGATATTATTAATGCAGCTTCTTCTATTGATGTACCTTAAGGTAAATATTATATTGCTATTACTGTCTATTGAAGGTGTGTGTGTGCTGTCAACGACGATCGGGGAGGGCAGTGGTGGTTCTAGTTTAAATGACACCATGGGCGAACCATCCCATACACAACATAATGTAATGAAGTCTTACCTCCCTGACTCTTTATCCCTCCTTTCTGCTTTAAAGCCATGCTTAGTGAAAGTTACTACATCATCATATTATATAAACTTTAGTTTAGTCGACTTGCAAAATGGGATGCGTGCCGACACCTCTGCACAAAAGGCTGTTACTCCTGTTTTACGGCGCATGAGCGGCGCGTATTTTATCGGAATGCATGCAAACAACCCGGATTCTCACAGGAGTGCGTGAGGCGCACGGGAATGGTTTTCTGTGCGCATGCGTCAGTTTGCTTTCACCAGCGTTGAACCAGCGCTGAGGGGGGGAGCAGTGAATCAGCTACGTCAGTGGCACCAACAATAATTTAGTGGCTGCATTTTATTTATTGAAATATTGGGAATTTACATAAGTACATTTAAATTAATAATGTCAACAGCAAAATCATATTGGGGTGGCCACAGGGGTGGCCAGAGTTTACCCAGGGGTGGCCGTGAAATAACTTATGATAACGGGCCATAATTAGCACATCCATACTGTATTTATATGTTTGGGAAAACATATTTGAATTAATTTTTTTTTAAAGAGCAAAATTCTAGAGAAACAAAAAAAACAAAAAAAAAAATCCCAATGTTTCGCATTAATTTAAATGTATTATCGTTCTATTTCTAAAGATGTTCAGTGACTAAAGGACAACCACAATCATGCACCT
This sequence comes from Danio kyathit, assembly GCA_903798195.1. NCBI lineage: Eukaryota > Metazoa > Chordata > Actinopteri > Cypriniformes > Danionidae > Danio > Danio kyathit. The sequence goes on from LR812538.1 coordinate 15,290,557, forward strand.
TACATTACAGCATCAATTACAAAGAAACACACCACATTTGCCACCAAAAATTGAGCTATACTAATCAAATGAATCCTTATGATTAGCTAGAAGTCATTTTCTGGATGCAAGGGGCCACCTGGAGGTTCAGGTTCATCTTCTTAGAGACCTGAAACGAAGATTTTAAATGACCTGTTGGATCTCCGTCACTGAATAATGACAAAACTGTAACTGACCGTTCTTTATTTGCCAAATACAATAGCAGATTTGCCTCGCAGTGAGACAGGTAATCGTTTCGGTTTGGTGACCTAATTGTATCCAGTTTTATCCTCCTGTTTGTGCCTCGCACTTTCACTTCACATGGCTTCATTTCTTCATTCAAATTATTCATCAGGCAAGCATTTGGGTTTATTTCTCTCCAGCTCTTTTGGTTTTTGATACCTTTGGTGTGCTCTGGTGGGATTTCAGCAGAAGAAAAAAGTGGTTCTTTCTTTTCTCCCCCCCCCTCCCCTCTCCTCCTGCGGTACGTTATTGTTGAAACACCTTAAGTCCCAGGTGTGAGGGGGTGCGAGCAGGACTGACAGACACGCATGGCCTATTTAAATGCTTCAAAAGAGGCGAGCAAGGAGCATCTGTGCGCTATAACCCGCAGGATCATCATACATGTGATTTCTTTTCTCTTTCTTGCTTTATGAAAGTTTTAGTCGTTACTGAGCTGAGTTAAATATGGCAAGTCCTTTGGAGACACCCTGGATACTTTTTTTTTTTAAGCAATTAGCTTAATGACTATTGACATGCAGGTGTTTAGAAGAAGAAAAAAACGAGAGGGAAAGCAGAGATGTGTAATTTTGCTGATTTATTTAGAAATGTTTCGCTTAAACATCTCAAAGCTTCTTGATGCATTAGGAGTCAGTCGACTAATCGGACATAATAAAGCAAAAATAACAGGCATCTTGTATTGTTTTAATGCATTTTTGCAATGAAGGATAGAGTAAATGAAAAGCTTTTACAATGTGAATATTTACATTTGTACAGTACATATGTTAAAGGATCAAAAACAAGACAGCCCGTTGTACAAAAGCAGTTTTATATAAAAGCATATTAAATGCACATATAATGTATCAAATAACTTTTATAAAAAAAACACATCTAAATATGGGTGAAATTTTGTTACATTTTAGCATAGCATGTATATTTATACTTATTCTGATCTTTACATATTCAAATAAAATGTATATATTTTAAATGGCTGCAAATCAGGCCCGGATTGGCTAATCGGGAGCACCGGGAGAATTCCCGTTGGGCCGGTCCGTTTTTTGGCCACGAGGGCCAGTGTCCCTAGCTGCTTGCACTCTCAGCAGTCGCACTTTTTCATTTATTTATTTATTTATTTGACCATAGCATCACTCTTTTTATTAATTATTTTGCCGCATCTCCGCTCTTTTTATTTATTTTCTCGCAGCCCCATGAGCAAAATGCTGTTGGAGATTTAGCTAAACTTTAATGTTCTTATATTTATGAAAAACATTTGAAGTTCTAAAGCAGCTGTTTCAAGACGTGAAAGCGTCATTAGAAACTGAATTGGAAATGATGTTATTTTAATATAGTCAGTCGTGAACTGAGGTGGGCCGGTCTAAGGCTTGAAACTCCAGGGCTGAAGAGTCCCACTCCGGCCCTGCTGCAAATCTAATTTGAGGGAACATTAGACAACTATGGTTTTACAACTATAAAGATTTTTATAAATGAGCAATATTACATGAGTAGCAGTGCGATATGGCTGTATATTGGCAATGATGGGAGGCGTGTATAACAGTATAACACTTACTAATCCATTATTAAAATCCAAAGTTGTGCTTATTATCAGTATTTAATACACTGTGAGTTAACAAGACGTAACACAAATTACTTTATTTTTATTAACGTTAACAAATGAATAAATACTGTAATAAAATGCATTGTTCGTTGTTTGTTCATGATAGTAAATACTTTCACAGTGTAGGGGAAGAAAGTAATATATTACAATCTTAAGCCTATATTAGTCTTTAAAAATGCCAACATAACACAAACTTTTAGATTATTATTGTGCAAAAATGTTATGTTGGACTGTTATGTTATTTTTGCTGTTTATTTATTATTATATTTTAAAGATAAAGGCTTAAGATTCTAATATATTACTTATTTTATCCAACAATGTTAACTAACATTAACAAATGGACAATATTGTAATGTGTAACCCATTTATCTGTTTTTAATTACAATATTAAAGCATTCTTGGAACATAAATATGAAATACAATAGACTACCAGCTAAAATGACAATAAAACAATCATAACTGAGCAAACCACACATACATTGCAAGAACTGACAATACAAGAACATCAGAACAAAGTCCAAGGAATCACAGACAGATCTTAAAAAAGGTCAATAGTATACATTGTCACAAGAAAAATATAATCAAATACAAATACAGTTTTTCTCAGTCGCTTTGGTGCATTTCTCACAACACTATTTACATTTGCACAACATAATGCATTTCTCAAAACAATTAGTCATTTGTGCACATCATAGTAGCGGTTTCTCATTCCTTCCAGCAAATTGCAAATGCTTTTGGACATGCATCAATTGCTTTCACACAACTCTCTGCTGTTTTGTAACATTATCATTAGCTTATGTCATGTCAGTCAAAATGAACTAAACTTGTGAATGCTGAATAGCCATTCCATATAAAACTAATAGTCCTCATTATATTACTTGAGTCATTACATACAAAAATGTTGAACTAGGTGTCAAAATCTGTCAAGCAAAGTTTATAAAAACATTGAAATCTTTTTTTTTTCCTGAAAATTTACAGTTTTTCTCAGTCGCTTTGGTGCATTTCTCACAGCACTACTTACATTTGCACAACAGTTAATGCATTTCTCAAAACAATTAGTACAAACTGCAAAACCTAGTGGGATAACCTGCAAAAGCGTGTCACTTGCTCAAAATGGATAGCTCACTCCTCAAAAGCAAGTATTCATATCAATGAAAGTGTCAGTGTCATCAAAATGAAAAGTCCTGACACCATTGTTTATGAACAAGATAGTCAAATGGCTTTGTCGTGTTTTCATTAGGACACTTTACTCTGTACATTTTTTCCAATGCAAAAAAGTCAGATTTTGGTGACACTTCCTGGCAATGCTCAAGACAACACTACAGTATATACTATTTGCACAGCCATTTGAAAACTACAGTTAGACATCACTGAATTCACTCACAATCTGAGTACAAGACACTGAATATATATGTTTCACATTTTTACTGCATTTGCTCTTTGCAATCCTAATTTATTCACAGCATTGTGCAAAAGAATAAAAACACCATTATTTACAACAAACATAAACTTCCTTTGGGTAGAGCTGTGCACAACTGTAAACAATAATACAGTACATATTGGAACTGAACCTACTACATACACAGATCTGTAAATCACTCATCAAATTGTTCAATTTAGAAGACATTTTTAGAAAAAAAAATATATAAACATTTTTATAAAATTAGCTTGACAGATTTTGACAACTAGTTCAACATTTTTGTATGTAATGACTCAAGTAATATAATGAGGACTATTAGTTTTATATGGAATGGCTATTCAGCATTCACAAGTTTAGTTAATTTTGACTGACATGACATAAGCAAATGATAATGTTATAATCAGCAGAGAGTTGTATGAAAGCAATTGATGCATGTCCAAAAGCATTTGCAATTTGCTGGAAGGAATGAGAAACTGCTACTATGATGTGCACAAATGACTAATAGTTTTGATAAATGCATTAACTGTTGTGCAAATGTAAATAGTGTTGTGAGAAATGCACCAAAGTGACTAAGAAAAACTGTAACAATGTCATGAATTTACAGACCTGTGTATGTTGTAGTTTCAGTTCCAATATGTACTGCAATATTGTTTACAGTTGTGCACAGCTCTACCCAAAGGAAGTTTATGTTTGTTGTAAATAAGGTTGTATTTATTCATTTGCTCAATGCTGTGAATAAATTAGAATTGCAAAGATCATATGCAGTAAAAATGTGAAACATATATATCCAGTGTCTTGTACTCAGATACATCACTAAATGCAGTAATTGTAAAAACTGGATGAAGTTGAGTTAATAAAGCATTTATTAACAAACAAATTAACTATTACTATATGACTGAATAATAAGAATTATAAATGTTAATTTGAACAGTTTATTAATCATTAACTAACTTATTCTGAATGATCTTAAAAACAACCAAATGTGCTTAATAACTGGTTTGTAAATAAGGCAGTAGTTAATTTAATAATGAAAAATAAACCATTAACAGAGTATGAAAATACAATTATTAAGCACATTATAAATGTGCTCATAAGTCAAGATTACAGCATTTGTAAACTGCTTACTAACATTTATTAATGTAGAGTTAATGCTTAACAGATAATGATTTCACTATTTGCTAATGCTTAATAAATGGTTCATAGTGTGTAGTTATTATAAAGTGTTACCTATAATTTCTGTATTAAATACATTTTATACCTTTACAATGCACTTATTTAACACACATGCGTCATGTTTAACATCTTGTTACTGTAGAAATTAAAGTATGTATTTGTTGATTTTTTTGAAAGTTTTATGTGGTGGATTTTATAGTGCACATGTGTTTTTACACAGAATTATACTGTTGATTTTAGGGTAATTGCATGCTTGCTTGAGTTACGTTATTTTTTCATTTATTTCACCCAAAAAATTATATTTTCACTGTAACAAGTTGTACTTCTTATATATTAACAGAGTAAAAATTTAAGTTATGTACTGTTTCTTAAATTAAGATGATTTAATGTATGTAATACAGTGTTATACTGTTTTGGTGTAAATAGTCTGTTAGCGTTGCTGTTTTACAGTTTTTTACTGTAGTTTTCACGGACATTTTTTACAGTGTATCCTAAACAAAAAAGTTTTTATCTGAGATTTAAAATTGAAAATAGATTCAGATAAAACACTCAGATAAAAAGAATTTAAAATAAGCAGCGGCAGCCAAAACGCGCCTGCGTTCACTGAACCGGAAGTCCACTGAGCCAATTTCCCAGATAAAAGCCAGGTTCTATTCCAGTATAAATCCTCAACCAAGGACCTCCAGTAAAACTTTCCTCTAGAAGAAGTTTTCCTTTTTAATTGAAAGATTTGACACACAAACCTATTGCTACATTTCTTATCTAACAGACTAACACCTTCTAAAAGCAAACGAGAATGAATATCCACTGAGCTCCTTGGGTTAAATCTAGTGACTTTTAACTAGGTGAACTAAACCGGTGATATTGCTTTAACTACTTTATTAAATTATTTAGGAGGAGTTGGGAAACTGTGGTATGTTATAAATTGTTCATACGAAAGAATATTTCCTGCATCATCAAACAAGCAAAGGATACAATTAATTTTAAAGAAATTTTGAAACCACCTTTGGAAAAAAAATGTTTTGTTTCTGATTGTAATATCTCAGTTATTCCATAAAACCACACATACAGTTGAAGTCAGAATTGTTAGCCCCCTTTTGAATTTTTTTTCTTTTTTAAATATTTCCCGAATGATGTTTAACAGAGCAAGGAAATTTTCACAGTATGTCTGATAATCATACCTGTCAACATTGGGATGTAAAAATAAGGGATATGGCCACCATAATATGGGATTACTCAGACCCCCCTTAAAAAAATCCCCAAATTACTAAACATGTTCATTTGGAGCGGTTTCATTGAAAATAAACAGTTAAATGGTCAGTAATATGTTTTATTATTATTATTTACAAAAGAAAAAATAAATAGTATACATTAGCAGCAAATAAATTAGCAAACAGTTCAGCTTATTAAAATAGCTATTATAATGAAATAAAATCAAGCTATCAAATCTCATTAGCCGTTTCTTCACTGTATAACTTACGCATTCTGATTAAAGAGCAACGAATGAATCTCTTATTCATTTAGATTTTTTTCGTTTGATTACATTAAATAACAGGTGTCACTTTAAAAATGCACAGATCTAACATAATAAAAACATTAGATTGCTTTCCTAACTTTTATGCTTATTTAGGACAAAATTAGTTGTGTTTGAAAAACCCCACCAAGATCGACATCTTTAGATATTATTATTATTATTATTATTATTATTAATAATAATTATGTGTATATGTCTGTTTAACACGCACCCAAAACCCAGCCTCCGCTTCAAATCGCGTGTACAGAATCCATTTGGGAAACAGCGTCTAATTATCACTATGGAGCGCGTCAGCTAGTCCTGCACTGCTATATGACTGTTTTGAGGATTGCATATAAAGGGGAGACGGCATCTGTAATGAAAAGGCAAGGGAATCCCGCCGTTTTTATATATATTTTTAAGTGTTTTTATGCCTAAACAAAGCGAAAGCATAGAAAAACTCACATTTAAGAGCAAGGGGCGGCCCTTTGTGGTTCGGCGGCATGGGTTACATATAGGGAGGCTCTGCTCTTTAATATTTATTGTCACCCTTCAAAGAAAGACTGAAAATACGGGAGAAATACGGGAAAATACCTTTACGGGATGATAGCGGGATAGAACTGTAAAATACGGGAGAATCCTGGGAAAAACGGGAGGGTTGACAGGTATGCTGATAATGTTTTTTCTTCTGAAGAAAGTCTTATTTGTTTAATTTCGGCTAGAATAGAGCAGTTTTGAATTTTTTAAAAGCCATTTTAGGGACAAAATTATTGACCCCTTTAAGCTATTTTTTTTTTCGATAGTCTACAGAACAAACCATCGTTATACAATGACTTGCCTAATTACCCTAACCTGCCTAGTTAACCTAATTAACCTAATTAAGCCTTTAAATGTCACTTTAAGCTGTATAGAAGTGTCTTGAAAAATATCTAGTAAAATATTATTTACTCTCATCATGGCAAAGATAAAATAAATCAGTTATTAAAAATTAGTTATTAAAACTATTATGATTAGAAATGTGTTGAAAAAATCTTCTCTCTGTTAAACAGAAATTGGGGGGAAAATAAACAGGGGGGCTAATAATTCTGACTTCAACTGTACATGCGCATATGATGTAAAAGAGTCAAACGTGTGATGGGTGTCGGAGGTGGAGAACGCAGTGACGTGTTCGGTTATTAGTATGCAGTCTGTTTATTGGCACTAGTGTGGTTGGGGTTGGGTTGGCACGGCGACCCGCGGGGGTTTCTGGGAGACTGAAGCCCACAGCGAGGCGGGTGACAACAGCTGTTGTGTGGCAGGGGACGCGTGTAGCGGCGCTCATCAAATCCTGTCACTCACATTTTCCCCTAATTAACGAGCATCTGCTTTCCTGCTTGATTTACACGCTTCTCTGTGACCCCTGACCCTGCGGAGACAAACGGACACAAACAGCGCCAAAACAACTGCACGTCAGAGAGCTTATCAAGACCACAAACACACACCGTCCAGGGGGAGTTCGACGTTTCATAGTGTTATACTGTAGCAAAGGTATGATTAATTGTGCGTACAGTACATGTTTACACATAATGGTTGATGATATAAGATGAATACTTGGTCACAGATGTTTTTAAGTTGATTTTAAAACATTTAAAAAGGAATTAAGTTTTATTTGTGTCAATAGGCTACAGAATTCGTTATGGTTAAATAAAATGTAAAAACACTTTACAATAAGGTTCCTTAATGTTAGTTTGTATATTTATTTACATGAATAAATGATGAACAATACATATATTACAGTGTTTTTCCCATATAGAAATCTGATATATGGTAATGTATATAAACTACATATTATATATATAAGCTGTACTTGTATTTCAAAATATTAGAAAAATTGCTGTTTACTTTTTTCACCCATTGGGATTATTACAAATATTCACATATGTTCAAATATATACAGTTGAGATCAGAATTATTAGCCCCCCTGAATTATTAGCCCCCCTTGTTTATTTATGTTTAATGGAGAGAATATTTTTTTCAACACATTTCCAAACATAATAGTTTTTATAACTCATTTCCAATAACTGATTTATTTTATCTTTTCCATGACGACAGTAAATAATATTTTACTAGATATTTTTCAAGACTTTTCTATACAGCTTAAAGTGACATGTAAAGGCTTAACTAGGTTAATTAGGTTAACTAGGCAGGTTTGGGTAATTAGGCAAGTTATTGTATACCGATGGTTTGTTCTGTAGACAATCGAAAAAAATAATTTGCTTGAAGGGGCTAATAATTTTGACCTTAAAATGTTTTTTAAAAAATTAAAAACTGCTTTTATTGTTGATGAAATAAAACAAATAAGACTTTCTCCAGAAGAAAAAATATTATCAGACATACTGTGAAAATGTCCTTGCTCTGTTAAACATCATTTGGAAAATATTTTAAAGAAGAAGAAAAAAAATTCAAAGAGGGCTAATAATTCTGACTTCAACTGTATATATATATCACTTTTTCCACATTTTTTATGTTACAGCCTTATTCTAAAATTGATTAAATTCATTTATTTCCTTAAAATTCTACACACAATACCCCATAATGACAGAAAAAAATATTTTTTGAAATTGCTGCAAATTTATTAAAAATAAAAAACCTGAAAAATCACATGTACATATGTATTCACAGCCTTTGCCGTGAAGCTCTAAATTGAGCTCAGGTACATTCTGTTTCCACTGATCATTCTTGAGATGTTTCAGCAGCTTAATTGGAGTTCACCTGTGGTAAATTCAGTTGATTGGACATGATTTGAAAAGGCATACACCTGTCTATATAAGGTCCCAGGGTTGACAGTGCATGTCAAAGCACAAACCAAGCATGAAGACAAAGGAATTGTCTGTAGACCTCCGAGTCAGGATTGTCTCCAGGCACAAGGCTGGGGAAGGTTACAGAAAAATTTCTGCTGCTGTGAAAGTTCCAATGAGCACAGTGGCCTCCATCATCCGTAAGTGGAAGATGTTTGGAACCACCAGGACCTTTCCTAGAGCTGGCCGGCCATCTAAGCTGAGTGATGGGGGGAGAAGGGCCTTAGTAGGGGGTGATCAATAACCCGATGGCCACTCTGTCTGAGCTCCAGCGTTCTTCTGTGGAGAGAGGAGAACCTTACAGAGAGACAACCATCTGTGCAGCAATCCACCAATCAGGCCTGTAGTCAGACGGAAGCCACTCCCCGCCTGGAATTTGCCAAAAGGCATCTGAAGGATTCTCAGACCATTAGAAACAAAATTCTCTGGTCTGATGAGACTAAAATTGAACTCTTTGGAGTGAATGCCAGGCATTACGTTTAGAGAAAACCAGGCACCGCTCATCACCAGGCTAATACCATCTCTACAGTAGTGGCAGCATCATGCTGTGGGGATGTTTTTTTAGCAGCAGGAACTGGAAGACCAGTCAGGATAGAGGGAAAGATTAATGCAGCAATGTACAAAGCCATCCTGAATGAGTATCCTGAGTACTTATGACCTCAAACTGGGGCGACGGTTTATCTTCCAGCAGGACAATGACCCAAAGCACACCGTCAAAATATCAATGAAGTGGCTTCACAGCAACTCGGTGAATGTCCTTGAGTGGCCCAGCCAGAGTCCAGACCTAAATCCATTTGAACATCACTTCCCATCTAACCTGATAGAGCTTCGGAGGTACTGCAAAGAGGAATGGGCAAAAATTCCCAAAGTCAGGTGTGCCAAGCTTGTGGCATCATATTCAAAAAGACTTGAGGCTGTTATTGCTTGAACAGATATAACAGATTTTTGTGGTTTTATGATTTTTGTTAATATTAAAGAAATATAATAATATAATATTATAATTAAATAGAATATATAATACTGTGTAATACTATTAAATATGTAATATTAATAATATTGAATATAAAATTATAATGAAAATAAATTCATTAATTCTTAGTCTTTTTAACTCATATTGTATTCAAATAATGTTTAACTTTTGATTTTAATAATGCATTAGTAAATGTTGATTAATAAAATGTGAATTATGATTAATAAATGTTGTATATTTATTGTTCGTTGTACAACAATCAAACAATTGTTACTTTAAATAAACTAATATACATTTAAAAAGATAACTAAAATAAAATATATAATAACAAAATGCAATATATAATGGTAAATAATCATTCATTTATTTTTTTCATTTAGTTTACGAAAACTAAAAGAAAAAACTAAAAAATATTTAAATATAAAAAAATTAAGAAAACAAACAGTGCTCTGCATCAAGAGAGTTAAGAACAACTGTACCTCAAACTGCTTATCAAGGGCCACAAAACCACAGGATCCAATGAGTAAATATGTAGTTTATAACGCTTAGATGTGTCTATCTGCAATAAACAACATTTTTAATATGATGGCTCAAAGATGGATTCTGTATTCTGGACTCTGTATTTTGAGGTGACTATCACAGATATATTTCAAGTTAATTAAAAAGTGTATAATA